>PQWD01005101.1:0-45231 GCA_019425675.1 Leucinodes orbonalis | reverse complement strand
AGCTTTTAGCTTTACGACACCGCTTATGTATTGTGGACGCTTATTCACCGTTGTAACAATAGTTGTTCGGTTTCGATTCTAGTTACAGTTTTAGCTAAGTGCATTTACATTTTTGAATGAATTTACTTCTGAAATCATATATTTTTTCGTTTATTTGTTTCTACAGTCTTCCGAAACTATTATTAAATAATTATGAGTGCATTTGAGTAACACGCGTATTATATACCTATAACTAAGTATGTAACTACAGTTTATCACAAATTGTGTATTAAAATATAGGTACCGCTACTCTATATTATTTTAAGTGTTCAAATCTCGAGATTTTAGGTTAAAAAAAACAAATAGGTATGTTGAAGGGGTTTGTAAAGTAAATCAATTATTTTGTGTTTCATTTTATATATTTTTAACCATAACTACTCGTGAAAATATTTCCTTTGGTTTCAAATCTAAAAACCGTCAACCTATTTTAATACATTGAATAGTAAGTTTTCAAATTATTGATAGTAAAGAAATTGCACATAATGATATCTGTATGAACAATCTTAATGAATTAAAACCCGTGTATGTTGATTGCAGTGACACCATATGACGCACAAGTGCTCGGCACTTCGGTCCACATGTGTCGCTGGTAAATGAAAAAAGAAAACCTCAATACCCGTAAACAAATAAAAGCTCTACACCAAACATCTTAAAGTGGATAATCGTCTAACCATGTAAAATGTACCAGGTGACATACGAAACTCTGTTTCGACTTGATTGAGCATAAAAAAATGGGTTACACGACACTGTATAAAGTTACATTTTAATATCATTTGTAAAGACTTGTAGCCGTTGAAGGCTGTTGCATCTATATTGAAAGTGTTGCATTTCAATGCCAACGATAAGTGATATTTAATTGCCCCATTTTAATTATAATTAGTAACCCCACGTCATACTATGGTACAAAGATATGATTTAAATAATTGATATTATACGTCTTTTTGGCCCACAGTGAGGACAATAGAAATTTTATGTCATTTCGTTGGAAATTTAGAAATACGCAACTAATAAAGCCTTATGTTTAATGCACCTAGATCGACACGGAATTCCAACACGCAATCCTCACAAACCGAGTAAGTTCCTTGACATTACACCAAGCACTAAGTTATTATTACGAAGTAAATAATGTGTTACAAATATATACTACAGCGCTACAATGTACGCTAAGTGTTAAACAAAGTAACCGTTCGCCTATTGAAGTAACTAAATATGAATGGTCGGTTCATTCACGACATTGCTTACAAACCGTTTGTTAAAATAATAACAAATTTTCCAAGAATCGTTGTAACTTTAGTCGGACAGGAATTGCGAGTGTACACATAGTTGGGGCGCAGTTTTGGAAACATCCTGCGGTTGCGCGATCAACAACATGGGGATGTGCCCATGACTGTGTGTGTGCGGACTCCCAACATCCTGTATCAGCCTTTAGAAAACATACCTAAGAACTTGTCTAATCTTAAACTGAACCTTACTTTAAAACGATGTTTTGCAATCATTTTGAATTCGCGCCCCTTTACAAGTTGAAAATTCTGGCGACCCCTTGCGTTGTAGAAAGACAAAGAAATAATTCAAAGACTACGTTAATTTGTTTTTTCTATTGTGATGTATTTATCTTTAATTCAAATCTAAAAGTAAGTTCGAGACAAGTTGGTGAAGTAACGTGCGTACGTCAGTAGATCTGACTGATGTCATTACAAATATGAAAGAAATTCTTCTAGATTTAGCTGCTGATGGCATGCTTTAAATGGAATTTTATTTGCAAAGTGTCGACGTATTTTGGATGGAAAGAAAACTCGAATATCCAGAGCTGACAGTGGAAACATTAAAACTATTAATGACATTCGCCACTTCATGTGAACTGACATTTTCTGGAATAGTAGACATCAAAACTAAAAAGAGAAATAGACTGCAATTCGAAAATGATTTGATTATTAACGTTTTAAAAATAATACCACGATTTACTAAACTTTTAAAAAATAACGAAGCCCATCCTTGTCACTAAAATTGCGTTTTTATGTGTTAGGACCGTGCCTTTTTCTATCAGCCAGCGACCTCCCAAGTAAGGCATTGCGACCTCCGTAGGGGCCACGATCCATAGACTGAAAAACACTGCTTTAAAAAAAATACCTTTGTATAGGTACATCAATCCAGTGGTAGTTTAATTTGATGGTCATTAGGTGCCTTCTATGGGCCCAAATACATTTTTTTTGACTTTAACTTATCTAGTAGTTAGGCAAGTTACTTTTAGATGTTTCATCGATGTCAAAAAAACAATTTGCTTCCATGTTCACCCTTCCCAGTGGCGTGCACTCCATATATGCAAATAAGCAGTGCATACCCTGTGCGTCGAGACAACCCGGAAAATCTCCAACTTATTAAACGATTTCTACTTATTCGCCCATTTTCCTCTACAGATTTGGAACTATAGGCTCACTACTGTTATCAACAGCACTCAATTTGTCAAAAATGCAAATTATTTATTGTTTTTGCGATCAGTGTCTTTCACTTTGCATAATCTCTGTGCACGTCACTGACCCTTCCGTTATTTAAACGGCCAGTTGTGGAGTTATAGGTAATCTTTTTTTAGCTATAACTGAACGGGACAGTCAGTGCGCTCACCTGGTGGTAAGTGATACGCCTAACCATGACAGAAGCAGTGTTGAAGGAAATTAATAACAGTGGGTAGTCATTATTTTTCCGTCAACACTGCTCTGCGTCCGGCACCCAAGACGACAGATGTTAGGTCTCTTATACTCAGTTATGTACTTATGTTACTAGCTACAGTGCCCTTATCACGAAATGTGCAAAACACTCCTTTTTTACGGGATGATATCTGGCACTGTGGCGGTACCTACCTAGACGACTCAATACCGAGTCTAACACCTAGTCATCAATCAAGATTAAATGTGTATTTTTTCTGGATATATGTTTATCTAAGTCTATTTGTTTACGGTTTCCTTTAGGTATTTTTGACTTTTGTTTCGCCATTTTGTCTAAATATGTCCAAATGAACATGGCGAACGTATCGTTTGGTAAAGGCGTGAGTCAGAGCAGGGAGAGATAGCAGCAAACAAATTAATCTTATTGTGCTCGTTAGCTAGAACATTGATATGATAATGTCGCTGTTATTTATGTAGGGACAAATATAAACTTGTTCATACAACGGAATAATACGGGCTTGTAAAATAACCCAATAAAACAACGTTTACTGTTTGACTAGGGTCTACCTCAACGACTTTTCAGATTGAGCTAGTCCGGTGCTTATTGGCGGATTGCCAGACCCGAAATCGAGGTACGGTTTTAGCTTGTCGAAGATTGTGGTCACAGTTTATGTAACACAAAATATAAAAAATAATCTCAAATAAAATATTGCTTTAATTAGATATATCTTGTCGCCTTTTGTGTTGTTTAGAAACAAGCAGAACTGATTAGAATGGCAACTGACTAACAATAGGACTATGATGTTCGTATTTATTAGATTGCTAGGATAATCTTAAAATCAATCAATGCACTTAAAATGTCCCAGACGAGTTTTATTATCAGGATAATACTTTTACATATGGTTCGTATAAATATGGAATACGGGAGACTCTTATTACATAAATAGGATAGGATAGGATATTTTAATGCTATTTTATTCCATACTGAACTGGATAATCGTAACGAGATAAAAAATAAATTACGCCATACTTTGATAGCGTGTTATCAAATTGTTAGTAACGTTACAGAAAAATCTTAGCTAGAGTAAGCTTTAAGCTTGTTACATTTAACTAAGTTTTTTCAGAAGACATGGGCCAAAATTATTAGTGATTATTAGTCACAAAAATAGATATGATACCAAATTGTTAATGAACTGTGAGCAGCAACAAAATGAATGAAATAGGAAAATCCGGTCCAATATGGATCTGCTATACATATATTTAGAATAAGATAAACAAGGTTTAATCTACTCTGTAATGCATTACTTCATTACGGCAATACTTTCATACCTATATCATACATAAATAATATTAAAATTCTTTAGGTAACCAAATAAAATTAAGTACCAAACCCGTGAAACAAAAGCTTGGCATTAGCAGTTTGACAATATAAGCGTTGTCGCCTGTATACGCCACATTGCATTGTTTCACTTATGATATAAATATAATGTTCCCACGTTAGACAGACGGACGGACAAAGACAATGGGCCCGTATGTTCGGCCCACCCTGAAGCTAAATACTACTCTTATATGCAACGGGTCGTTACCCCCACGCTTCGAATTAGGTGCAAAACAAACGTCCTCAAAATTATGCGCCGAAAGGATCACAGCAATCTTAGTGTCTTACACTCAACGGTGGAGGGGAATATGACAAAACAAATATTTCGACGGGAATCATTGATATTTTTTCAAAAGAGGCTTGTTCACTGTTGAAACAAATGTGGACAACAGTTAAGACGTCTAATTAAAAGATACCTAACATCTTTTTCAATATAGACATCTGAGTATTTAATCTCTAGTGTGAGGTTTACGATTAAAAACACAATGTATTTTTGTGCTGGGATTTCGGATTTTGAATGTTATTTTTAAAATCAAATGCATATAGCGGTCATTTTGAATCCCTCGGGGTCACACTCTTTCTGTTAGTTTCGGGAAAGGACAAAGATTCTTTGCTACATCCCTATGTAAATTAAACCGTCTCTACATGAATCTTTGCTTGCTTCTCAATGAATGTAATGTTAGAATGTATATTCTATATGAATAAATTACGAATTTATTCATGTATACATCGTCAAGTTACAGATCTATTGTGAAATATAATTATGCCCCTTGTATAAACATTCGAGAGATAATATTGAAATCCTTTATATTATTAATTCCTTTGATGTTCCAGCGTCCTGGTGTGCGTAGTGTACCAGGACAAATGCTGAGTGAGTCCTATTTGGTACTTATTTTTGTTAATTTATATGTTTTTTGTTTGTTATACGCACACGTGTGCCAAATAAATATTTCTTTCTTTCTTTCTGATAGTAACTTCAACGGGGTATCTACTTACTCCCACAGATAAATAGCAAGTAATAAAACAGTAACTACCAATGTATCGGCATAGGCACGGGATAGGACGAATGATTAACAAATAGGTGAAGCCCGAATAGGATAATATGCCGCATCCTCGTTACTGCAGCTGAGGCGATCTGCTGCTTCCATAACCCACTTTGCATCAAAAAATAACTATAACATCCCCTTATCTAGGTTTGGTATAGATCATTGTGAATGAGTGTGCACACATTTTAAATAATATGCGAAAAACAGTTGACAGTTTTTTTACATGAATTATTAACAAAACACCTAATAATATTATTATAACCCTATGACATATGACATGTTAACTAAATGTTTGGGATAAATATATATTAATAAACACGTGTCTGATTTAGTGAAATTGGTTTATATTCTATACCTAGCAATGTAATAAAGAAAGCGAGCTGTCATATAGTCATATTGTTACCAGCGTTTCATCTAAAGTTAAATGTTTATATTTGTCCCTTCATAAACCGGCGATAGAGCCGCCAATAAAGAAATTGTGTCTAAAGAATTTTATTATTATATTTTATACTACTTTTACTTTGTTTTACTACTACTACTACTTTGTATGTTATATACGAACAAATTCATAATTAAAATAAGTAAAAGCACGATTACAAATAAAATTGATATGCGTTTGTAACAGTTTGTCTACCAAAGCACGTGGCGGATAGGCATCTCAAGCATCTAAACGCCAACCGGACGGCACCGGCTGCCGGACACAACTGATCGTATCGTATCCTCCAAGTTCTTTCGGAGGGAAGTATTATGTCATGCCGGTACAGTTTGGCCTTTGCAGCGAAATCAGAACTAGACGCGAGAAGGTGAAAGAATAAGGCCACTTTTTGGCGATAAGATTTATTTTTTTTGTAGATGACAATACTTTGTTGACAAAATTGTAATAAATATGAAAGCTTATTATTTGGGTTGCCGCAAATGTAGCTTTTATAATGTTCGACTTAATTTTATAAATTGAAAAATAAATAATAAATTTCTAGAATATATTCGAAGCGATGAAATGTACCTAAATAAACCAATTTTATGACCAGTCATATAATTACAAGTATTTTTGAAATCTATAGATAATACATTACGAATATGTTCCTAAACACAATTGAATAAGATATGTAATGATATATGATCATACTCACCTAGCGAGGCTTCAGGATCGGAGAGGTCCGACAGGGAAGGCACCTTCTGCATGGCGCGAGGCTCCTCCGCTTCCGGAGGCTCAGTCTTGATGCCCTCCACAGCGCCGCCACCCTCATCGCACTGAAAAGATAAAACAGTATTAAACTTTTTTTTATGATACAGGGAGCAAACGCGCAAGGGAGACACCTGATGGAAAGTGTTCACCTCCACCCATGAACAACGGAGACACCAGAAGATTACCGGTGCGTTGTTGCCTTTTAGGAAGGAATACGTTCTTTTCTTAAAGGTTCCTATGTCATATTGTCTGGAAATACCGCTGCTGCTTTTGTACTGCCCGGGGATCGAACCCGGAACCCTTGGTGTTGCAGTCGACATCTCAACCAAACACCAAATGGGTCGTCAAAAGTATAATGCGAGAGCCACTAGCGCTGGCCCTTGTCCAGTTAAAGCTGTAAAGGCCTCTGTGGTTAACAGCACTAGGACAAACAACTAATAAGGACTAGGATTCTATATGTATGTTATAGCTATAAATTGACGCGGTGGTTTGGTAGTAACCTAAATTGATTTCCATGTGCCTGACGGTAGAAACGTCGTCGCGATTCTTGAAGAGCATTGACCAAAAGACAAGAAACAACGAAATACATGTAATACATAAAATATTTTTATTCGACCAAATAATAATTTCGAATCGAAGCTCGGATCAGCGATCGTCGGCGGGATCGTTGATAATATTCCGAGCACACACCGGGCCCGCTTCCGTTCACTGTTCGGACATGCGTCGCTTAAAAATATTCACCAGCTATTGAGCCAGCAGTCGGCTGAATCTAACGAAATAATACAATATCACTTTGGAGAGTAAAGTCTTTGTCTACAAGCTGTTGAATCATTTATTGGAAATCCTTCCGGAATGATGGAACCTAATGATTAGTTTAATTTAGGCACTGTTCGCACCTTAATCAAACATTTTTCAGTAAAATACATCAGCCCAACATAAATATCATAACCATATCTGACAAGTATAGCAACAGATCATCGCTGACCCTTGTCACGACAGTGCCCTAATCACAAATGTATCAATATTACCCAATAAAAATGTCAAAATCAAATCGGATCCCCCTCCGGGCAATCAGGCAATCTGCTCAGCGACAATACGCTTGTTCCACGACGCCTTTTTATAGGTCCGGGTAACTAGGTCACATTTATATAAGGTTTAAAATATAAACAGCAAATGTATGTTGGTGGCGAATTGTCAACTTAATCGTGTAGGTATATAACACATAAGCTTCTCGCTTAATATATTCGTATTCTTAGTGATGAGATCCTATCTCGTGTCATCATCATCAGCTCATTAAACGTCCCCGAGGGGACGACTAGGCCTATGCACCCATTACCTACCCGTAATGGGTGCATAGGCCTAATCGTCCACGCGGGCCCAGTGCGGATTGGACGACTTCACGCACACCCTTGAATCTCTTTGTAGGCATGTGCAAGTTTCCTTACGATGTTTTCATTTACCTTAAGAGCGTCGGATGAACGTAGGTACTATCATGTGTGTTTACATTAAAATGATTGATAAATTTTTTCGTAATGACTCTATTTCTAAATATATGTGGAATAATTTATCGTTTCGTTTAATATAGAAAATATTGGTGTTAAATTGTTGAGATTGCCTTAGAAACGTTTGAAATGTATCCCTTATATAGTCGGTTCAGACTTTCATAATACATCAAATAATTTCGTCATAAATGAGCCACGGCTCACCACAGTTCTAACATTAAATCGACTTTATTTAACATTACATAATCAATTTGAATTCACCGATGGAGTGGTAATAACGAGTGACCAAATAAAACCAAGAATCAAAAATTAGATAACAGCGTAAATAGCAGTATGGCCATCCCTTTTTCCACATATATGTGATAAAGTAACGATAAACATTTTATTTATTGTCAATTGTTTTGTGAGATAAGCCTAAACATAAACAGTACGACAGACGACTACTTATGTGTAGTAATTAGTACTGTCTAGTCGATTGGTCTCCTAGTTTAATCGTGTCACAACCGTAGAACTTATACATACATGAGTCACAAAGTGTCGAGTATGCTTCACTCGGCTTCGTTAGTCTAATCTGGATCTGATTGCTAGTGTAATATTCATCAATTACTAAATGTATAGTAGATGACTATTAACGCTTCTTATGAATTAAACAAAGGTGGATGCTAATAATAATCACTGCTGTTTGAGAGTTCGTTAACTCATCGGATGGGTGACCGATCTCGAGATCCTCCGTGGTTCCGTTTTCATGTCAAGCCCTTTTTCCCGGTTACTATCTAAGGATGTTATTCGTTAACATTTAACAAAAAATCTGTTAGCTGTTATATGTGGCAAACCTGTGCCCCTGTGGAAAATCTGTGCGGATAGTGGATTCATCATCATCATCAGCTCATTAAACGTCCCCACCGAGGGGCACGAGCCTACCCGTATAGGGTGATTAGGCCTTAGTCGTCCACGCGGGCCAAGTGCGGATTGGACGACTACACACACAACCTTCGAATCTCTTCGCAGGTGTGCATGAAGGTTTCCTCACGATGTTTTCCTTCACCGTAAGAGCGTCGGATAACGTACATATATTTTCGAAAACACATTGGTACGTGTCGGGATTCTTTAGCCACCGACGCTCTTTCTATAGTCTGTATAGCTTTCTATAGCTCTTTATATAGGACGGATAGTGGATTGCTATAGGTGAAGAGACAAAGTGTCATTGGTTAGCTTAATACTATCAGTCATGGAAACGTTCACTTAAAAAACCTACATGTATTGCAAGAATACCCTTGAGGCTTGAATCACCATGTTCACCAAACCATTCATAAGCTTTTTAGTCCCATGACAGCCGCCTCCTAGCAATGTGAATCAAAGAATCCAAACGTCTCAGCATGCATTAATTCATACAGTGCGTACGCCTCATGAATCGTGATTTTAAAACCAGTTACTACAGAAGGCATTCATCAATAAATCGCGGGTTGACAAATCGCGCCATCTGAATAAAAGTTACCTAACTCGAACTTAAAGGTGTTTTACATTTTCTATAATATTACTTTAAAAAACCGTGTGACGTTTTAGCCTATATAAATTCTAGTAATCCAGTTAAGAATATTAAATAAATATGATAATCAAACTTTTTTGAAAACTTTCAGTCTAATAATTTCACCCGCATGAGTAACTTCATCATCATAGCACTTTACATGCTGAGCGTTTTAAGGTAATCGATGCTCCTATTTAACGGCTCATGTATCATAACTTGTCTTTCCGATGTTATGTTTGTTTTTCTTTTTTTTCAACATCGGAAAAGAGACTGAGGACAATAACCCCTATTTTAAAACATATTACCCAAAAATACCATTTTTGACTTAGGATCATTTTACTTCCAGGATGCGCAATGTAGAAGCTGACTTACACGTGTATGTTTATCGAACCATTCAACCGTTCGATGATTAGCCGATGCAAAAGGGCAGGGGATATTTTGGTGCGCGTGCCTCACCCCTGACTTGCCACGTGATTATCTCAATTGGAGGGCACGAACCCAATTCCTTACACCTCTTATTGCCTTTGCTGTCGATTGAAATGTACTATTTGTGTTTTCCCGGCTGAGGATTGTGTCAGACGGGGAATGGTTCTGTGTCTAATGTAGATTGATGAGTTTGACACATTCAAATGTGTTTGTTGTTTTGAGATGTTTGGAAGTGATTGAGAATTAAGTGACATATGTTTAATCTTTAAGACATTCATTTGTCAGTGGGTCAATATTTTAGGTTTTCTTCAAAAACGAGCAGGCGTGATGGCGCTAGCGTGATTAAGAGTCATAATTTCACCACGATGATCTTCATCATCAGCTCATTATATGTCTCCACCGAGTGGCACGAGCCTACCCGGTTAGGGTTAGGCCTTAGTAGAACATGCGGACCCAGTGCGGATTCGCGCACTTCACGCACAACATTTGGAACTCTTCATAGACGTGCGCAGGATTCATGACGATGTTTTCCTTCACCGTAAGGACATTGGTTCGTTGCGGGTTTTGCAACTGGGCCTTCCATATAGGAAGGCGACAGTCCACACCAATGAGCCACCGACAAAGATGCCTAACGATATTTAAACAATAAAAAAATTGAGTCCCTAAAAATGTGTCGGTTAATTTTTGTTTAGCTAGATGACGAAAACGATAAGGAAGAAACAAACGAAAAGCAATTGATAAAAAATATTCGTAAAATATGACGAGGAATGTTGGTGAGAAAGAGTCAAGAGTCGTCAAAATGGAGTAATTTACGATTATCCAACAGGTTTAGTGTCGGGCGACTACGAGGCGGCGGTATTATTTATTTTATTGCCATTATTTAAGAAAATAAAACATAGAATGTTTTCGAAGTGCTTGCAACATTTAGTTGACCTAAATGCAAAGTTAAAATTAACTGGGTACATATGGTGAAATGTCGTCTGACTGTATATGTAAGTATTTATATTGTAGTGAATACAGAAATACCGAATAATTTTAAGCTTATCCTATTTCGTAGCCAACAATGAACTCGTTAGATTTTTAATGTCTATTGATTATGTCAAAATACATTTAAAACGTCCACGTGTTGGACGAAGGATACTGTAAAATAATGTCATCATTGAGAGTTTTCGGACCTTAACTCGCCGCGTCGGTAAAGTGCAATCTCGTTTGTAATGCACTTTAAAAACCAAGGCTTGAGCCTTGAACGTTATGTTTCAGGATCCCTTACATCCCTTTTAGTCACAGTATTTGTCAACAATGCCTGTCTCATATTTTAACAGAGCTGTCCTAATGCATAACAATTAAGGCGTAAGAAGCAGCAGATCGGATTAAGACACGCAGACTACCTCAAACTATTACACGTCTCAATTTTAGTTATGTTTTTCCGCATTGCATCTGCGTGGTAGGTTAGTTCTCGATCTTATCATAACTACGAGTATGCTGTGTCCAAAATTCTACGCTCTGCAGAAGGAACTCATCGCCACGCCTGGTTAATTTACCCTGAACCATGAAATTAACTTATTTAATCATGAGATCATCTCATTTTTATTATTTTTTGTTTTTTGTATATAAGTGAAACTGTATTGTTTGTTTCCCAAATAAATAAATAAATAAGAAAAATCCAAATTCCAGCAGTTGTGGCAATGCGAATACCAAAACAAATCAGCATTCTCTTTTGGATTTGTTAATATTGTGAGAATTAACTATCTTTAAACCCCTCACACCGTCTATCTATATAGATACCGACTTTAAAAATTCATGGGAAATCTCTCTAGATCCATTTTATCCTGTAAACGGTCGTATATTCATCAATAGAGCAATGTTATGCCTTAACGGGTCGTTTGTACTGATGCTCGCTTTGACTTGTCACACTATATCAAACGTCACTACTTTTTAACTCGCCCTGATTTATATTTCGGGTAATCCCTGAACTGTCATATGTTACACGGTAGATCTATAGCGGGATGTAAGCTGTTTACTTGCGCTATTAATGCTGACACTCACTATGGGAACATAAACGGGTAGGTGTTCACTGCTGACGTTTGCTTTTTGTTCAGACATCAATGCAAGTGTGATCACGAGACGTTGCAAAACAGCAGGTCAAGTCTAAATAATTTGTATTACATATTTCAATAACATAGTCTAGGATACTGCACACATCTTTCTCCATTTATAAACTGCTTTTGCAGTGGCTTGTTATAGGCTAGATCAATAAAGGAGTCTCTAACGACCAATTTGAATTTACTACTCGGAAGCAGTAGAGCGTGTTAACTACCAAATAAGCCATCAAGCTAGTCAAAACAAAACATCAGTAAATAATTTATATTCACACTCTGGCATTTTGTTTATCACGAGCTATTGCAAAATAGTGGACCGTGAGCTTTTCGAATGAATAACGATTTGAATTTTTCTGTTGCTATTATCAAAGGCAAACATTCATTCGATTGAGTTATTTTAAATTCTGCAGTTAAAAGTGCAATACAATTTAGGATAAAAATATTTTTAAGCAATTTAAACTCATTTGATATAGAATACCTGTTAATTAATGAAATTTCAATGTTTTTGAATTTACTGTAAGATTTATTAAAAAAACTGTTTCATAGGGCGAACCATTCAAGTTGCATGCTCGTGGATGCGGAAATTTATTTTTATTTATAGAGTTGGTGAGTCTCGTCATATCCAGTGATGATTGATGATGGTATCGGCCTTGTAGCGATATTTTACACCTATAATATACTTACTTTAGTAGAACGTAGTTTAACATTGAAATGATCTTAAAATGTGTGAATGTTTATCAGCTCTGTTTGTATAACTGCAATTTCATTAGTGCATTCAAATTGTGAATGAACGCAGAATTGGAAACTCATGTGACAGACATTCTTGTACTGATAACAACAATTCTGGAATTAATGTTAATGTTACTTATACAGTAAGAGTTAATATAAAGACACGACAAAAACATTTACATATTCGTCTTTGTATTTGTAAAAGATAAAAATGAATTTATTTGCACATAAAATCACCTTAAAGGTAAAATAAAATTGTAAAAATAAGACGGTCTTAATAAAAGTTATTCAAGAGCAATTTCTTCCAGGCAACCTTCATTTAGACGATAAAATTTTCTTTATATTGAGATCATATCAACTTCTATGCAATGTGAGCTTGACTAGCATCCTAAATAAATGTAATAGGACCCATGCATCGCACAGACGTAACTAGGTACTACTTGTAAGTAAAAGTGTTAATGTATCGTGATTATTTACCAAACATAATTGTTCAACAGCGCAGTTTATCGCCACGTACCTACTGATTTTGCGCAATGGTTTACAGATGTACCAGAAGTACCAAATAGTAAGGTTTTGAATGCTCACTTCACTCATTACAATAAAAACCTGTGAGAGCTTACCAAATGCCCGGTGAGTATGTAAAGATCATCAGCAGTAGAAAGGTAATCCAGCAGTGACTATATTACGCCTGATAATCTGGTCTTTCGCTTTCCACATTTCCTTTTGTATAGAACTAAATTGTAGATACTTAGCGATCGTCAAAATTAAACCTTTTTTAACTTTTTCGAGAAGGTAATGATTGAGAGGTCCGTTACTTAACCAATAGAATCCGTATATGTTTATTGCGCAATGCTTTCACACGTTCGTGTGCATGAACTTTGTAGGTATAGGTACTTTACAAAATAGTGAGTAGGTATTATTATTAATTTCAAATTTCTGGACCCAAGTCCATCTTTTTGCCCGTGGAGCGTTTTAACAAACGTAGATCTGGCGATCTGCCACTATTATATACATACAAGTATATTTTATTTTTGACATTAAATTAGTGGCATTTAGTTAAAGTAGGTACCTTACCTATGTGCTATCTGGTTGTTTAATTAAAATAACTTTGATTTAAAAGCAACCTTTAACAGTGATCTTAGATATCACATGTCTAACGAACGTTTATAGTCAACGAACTAGAAATACAAATGATTAATATAGAGAATTCACAACAAATTTGTCATATCGCAGCGGACAGTCAGGGGGCCTTAATTAGGGGCCGGATATCGTCCTGTTCATAATGAGGCACGCACGAACGCTTTTTATTTTCGTCTGATATAGATAACTGGGTAGGTACTTACGTAAATCGGTATTAGTAAGGTGACTTGCTGGCAACTCGTGCTCATGGGAATCACATCAATTACTATCACACAGATTTAACACAAAAAGTATTGTATTGCGTATTTATTTGCCCACAAAAAGGGACTCAAAGTGTATTCCTAAGCACGGAGTGAAATCACAGGCTGACATAGTCACTAAGCGACTTGAGCCTTAATATTAAAACAAAGCACGGAGAGATTCGTTATAATCTTTTCCGGCCACCCGTGTCACCGACTATTTCGATAGTTATATTATTTGCACAAATTACTGCCGTGAAAAACTAACGTGATAGCCGCTATGAATCTAAAATGAAAGAAAAATAACTCCTGTGTATTTTTACTGTGAATAAGAACTTTTTACTGGCAGCACATAACATTTGAAATTATCTATCTGTAGAAAAATAATAATGCCTTGTATAAATTTAATGTTATGCAAATGTTTTTGCTAATAAAACAGATTGTATGTTTTAATAAAAATAAAAAAATAATAAT
Source organism: Leucinodes orbonalis (assembly GCA_019425675.1). Taxonomy (NCBI): domain Eukaryota; kingdom Metazoa; phylum Arthropoda; class Insecta; order Lepidoptera; family Crambidae; genus Leucinodes; species Leucinodes orbonalis. Next base: position 30,788 of record PQWD01005101.1, on the reverse strand, counting down.
GGGTTTTACAGATCATAATTTTCTGAAATAAATAATTCTATTCAAATAAAATGTAAAAAAAAGAAGAATTGTTGGAGATATTTGTCTAAACGAGAATGTTATATGAATATTGTTATTGAAATATGTAGTGGATGATATTAATTTGTTCTTTTTAAATTAAATATGTTTAATACAATGTACAATACTTACCATGTTATATGAAGAGCGGGACTGCCTGATACAAGTATATGCGTATACTTAAAAGGCGGTCTCAATCACTTACAGCAAAATTATTATGTGAATGTAAATAAACATTTTTTCATTTTCATTTTCATAAGGAACCATATACATTGTAACGCCAAAGGAAGCTAGTCAAAGCAATAATTAAACAGCGCAATAGTATAGTCATTCCACATCAGGTCATCCTTAGTCCTAACAACCACTTCTGGGAAAGACTTTCCCAAGTATTATACTGTCATCATTATCATCGCCCATAAAACGTCCCCCGTGGGCATGACCTACCTGTAAAGGGTGGATAGGCGTTAGTCGTCCACGCGGACCCAGCGCGGATTGGCCGGCTTCACGCACTTAAGAATCTCTTCAAAGGCGTGCGCAGGTTTCCTCACGATGTGTTCCTTCACCGTAAGAGCGTCGGATAACGTACATGTGATTATTGGTACGTGGCTGGAATTGAAAGTGGACCCTTCATCGGAAGGCAACAGTCCATACCATTGAGCCATCGACGCTCTACTTATACTGTAACTTTACCGAAATATATATGTTTAGAGGTTTCGTTTATGAGGTTAAATAATCGCTGAAAACTTATAGATTTGTTTATTTACGCCACCTGAACTTCGATGTGTAGACATAAATTATGATTTAGTTCCGTATGTTTGCCCTAGTAAGCTCATTCATTCATAACATTATTATGATCTCACACGATTTATAGAGTACACTGATGTATGAGTACAAAGAACTACTTTGCAACAAAAAAAACTATTCAACAGTTTTGTATCCATCCACAAATAATACACGAAACACTTTAAATATACTTGAAGTAGTGTTATAAAATAACATAGGTACCTACACGTATATTTTTAGCTCTCTACTTGAAAATGTGCCTTCATACAGAAACGTTTTATTTGCTTTTAAAATATCCTTTATGCCAACCAAATTCGTGTTATTTTTGTTTTTATACACTTTTACAGGCAAATTAACAACTAAGTAAAATAATATTCAATTCAATTTGTTTTGGAGAAATGATTAAATAAGTTAAATATAGGGAGTCACGCTGTGTCACACGTTTCATATATTACAAATGATACACAAACATACACTTAATTATAAAATTGTACCTGACAGTGCCATGATAGATTTCCATGTGTGTTGCCAGTATATTACGTCAAGTCTATTCTTTATGGCGACACTTCATCTGGCGAAGGTGTTAACGTCATAAAGCTTGACGGTGCCCCTTAAATTACCCCTGAGTTATTAAACACCTACTCGTTTTCTAACTACATTGATGATTTAATAGCTGTATTAATGACTTATTTGTTTATACACGACAAAGTTATATTTGTTGATTGTGTGTAATTTGTTATTAACTCTTAGTACCATATTTTATAAAATGGTAACATAATTTTACCGCTTGGAATTTGATCACTTTTTCACCGTTCTTTGCAGGATATAGTATTATATTGAAGATATAGTGGACTCGCTCTCTAATATATTAAAAATGGTACAAATAAAAATGAAACCTATGACAAGGTCTTCTGAAAATGTAATTTAATGAGAAAATAATTCTTAAACATTCCGTTTAAATCTAGGTAACTGTTTTCATATAATGCAAGTCAATCCCTTCAATTTCATTTAAACCCAATCCACTTAACACAACATTGTTTTGTGTGTAACTCATTCGTAAAAAGACGCCTTGTTTTTTCGTGTCCGTAAGCTAATGTCGAAACTCATTAGTGCAGCTTAGCGTCAGTGTCACGGGCAGGTTAAAAATAAAAAGGAAAAAGAAGGGGGCAACTTCGAAATAAGAACTCCGGTTCTAGTTTGATACTCCGAACGGTGAGTTATGATGGATTTATCCAGCGTCTGGCTTCATCGAACTGATACTGGAACTAATTAATAATAATTTTATATTTGTCGAAAGCCATATCGAGTGGACAGCCCATCAACTTCATTCCATTGTCATAAATAAATAACTCGTAGCAATGGAATGATATATTTTAGTATATACATTCATCATAGCTATTAATTATTATTTGATTAGTAATATAAACAACACTATACTTAGTGAGTTATGCAATGCAATAAATTTCTGCATTAATTGATATTTATTGCGTTTATTCACTAATGGAATGTAGTTTGTTTAACTTGTAAATGGAATTCCATCGTACTGAGTTTGACTTTCTTTATTATTAAACTTTATTTTGCTACAGGTTGTTTTTGTTTTGTATCAGGTCTTTAAGGTGGTTTTTCTGTCTCTTCTTCTGTCTTATCTTCCATGTAAACAGTATACCTCAAATGTCAATATATGTTTGCTAAGAATTAGCTATAAATTGTAGACAAAATGATAAGGAACGGAAAGCAATTAACATATAGTTATCTAAGATATTGGCAAGTTACATAGTTGCTAACTTTATCTAAATACGTATAGGCACAAAATTGAAACAAATTTGATATATTGGACGTGCGAACTTATTCAGTTTCCAATATAATTCCATAGTAAATTTGTACCAACGAACGGTATATGAAACTACAACCTGGTATTCTTAATGTATAATCTAACCTTGAATCCAACGGATTTTGATAGTAGCAGAAAGATCGTTTTGAGAAATAAAGGTGTTTTAAAAAATAATATTATTTTAATGTTTGTGCATTCTGTATGATAATAGCCCTATAACTTTTAAAAATTTTGAGCATTTCTGTTACTCAAATTGTTAAACTATGTGCAAAGTAAATACATTTATTATTAAATAAATAAGCAGAACGTTGAAGCCGGCAATAATTGCCTCATCAAATATCACAGTTAACGTCCCTCGCACAATAAAGGCTTTTGAAGCTTGATTTTATGGCTCAAAGTGAGGCTAGAATTACGTAGTGTCAAAAAAGACGAGCGTCCACGCTCCAACGAGCTGCGCCTGCGCATCCGGTGGCTACCCCAACCGCGTCGGGCTTGGGGCTGGACACGGAACACCGCTACCGAGTATGGGGGACAACAACTCGGCTCTAATACAATATATCACTGCTCAATTACACTCTTGAAACTAAGCCCTTCTTTGGACTGAGAACTTTTGTTTACTTTTACCAAATGCTTATTTTTTTAAACTTACGTATTTATCAGGTTTACCAACGTCTATGTGCTACATTGGTTCATTAACTGGTGCATAACCAACAAAATATATCATCACTACATAAAAATAAACGGCTATAATAATGATTTTAAATTGAGTAAAGTATTAATTATCTAGTGACAATTTCACAAACGTAACGAATTCATTGTGCTCCAGATATGCGTATGATTCGAATAATATTGTAGTCATGGAGCCCTCAAAAAATATGTTAACAGCCCTTTACTAGATTGTTTGTCTATAGAAATTACAGCGCCTATATATGTTATTTATGTAATTATACTGACAACCATAGAAAGAATAACGTCAAGAATCCTTAAAGAAGAACTCTATTATTAAGTGACCAATAATTGCGAAACGTACAGTGTACAGGCGAGTCGAAAACTAGACTCGTACTGGCACTGTGTACAATTAAGCTCTTTGCAGGGAACTCAACCCGGGAACACAGTTAAAGCCTGTTTTCCATTTCTATAATATATACAGGTATAATACAGGTACAATTGTTAACACAAGTGTAAAAAAAATGTTTTATAAACAACAATACGCAACATAATTATTTCACAGTGATAAAATAAATATTATATTTCTAATAAAAAGGTAACAAATACATCAGTAAAAGAGATCTATTGTTACCTTAAATAAATTTACCTTAAATAAGATAACCTTAACAAATGAAGTGGCTCGTTTGGTCAATCATATATAAAAATTTGCTGGTGAATCCATTTATCCTAAAAAGCTTCAAAATGTAGGTATATACGATTATTATGTTTTGGTGAAGTTAAACAACATCTCAAGAGAGAGACAACAACAACATCTGTTGGCGACGGTACAGTACCCAGCCTCCTTGGCCATAAACAGTAGCAATCGTTAAGTTAGTACAGCGGTAAGTGCTAGTAAGACCACAGCTTTACGGCTGCACGCTAATTCCAAAGCTTGAATAGTTTATCACGTGAAATACTTTCCAATTTATACTGAAGTATAATTAATTACTCATTGACTCTATGTTGCTAAGGTACGTGTAGGATTTCTATTGGAGTACATTTACATAGGCTTTTCTTTGTAAATTTATTACGAATCTTACGACAGAATTATCATCCAAAGGATGTAGGAACAGTTGAAGTCACAGGAATTCTATCTCTATTCAATTTATTACGCATTAGCAAGGATCATTTTAATTGTGCTTTCTTTACTGCTTATAATTATGTGTATAGCATTGATTATTATTTTATAACCTACCAGTGTATGATTTTGACGTTTACTTTTCGCTTTTAGTTGAAAAAATAGGCAAAATGTTACCCAAGTAAACTTTCCTCGTGGCATTTCTGAAATATGTTAATCACTAGTTCAATACTATTTAACTCTGAGGGTACGGTAAAGTTAAACATAAAACTTTTGATTATTAGTTAAAAATTAAGCTTGCGAACTGCAGAGATTGAATTCCCATATGGGTAAAAAATGGTATTAGGGCGGATAAACCACAACCGCCTGACCACAGCCTGGTACAAGTATCTCATCAACCAGAAAAGGAAGTTTCCTATATCCTTGTACAGAGCTGTTAATGTATTTTTTATAGCATTTGTATAGCAAACATGTTTTGCTATTCCGTACTTCCGTTCCTTATTCATTAAAAATCTTTTTCGCCGATTAATGAACTTAAAATATGCTACTTTAAATTTTATGTATACTTAACATACGTGTTTTAAAAATATTCACCTCTAAAAAAGGCTTTTGTATTACCGAAACAATTTAGTTAAATGACATCGGATATCGTATATAGATAATCTTCATGGCACCAGCTTCCCAGGACAGCTCAATGGTGTCATTGATCGTGTTCTTGGAATTATTTAAGCGAATATCAGCTATTAACTGCAAATCATCGGGAACACGTATACACTCGTTGAACCAGTCGCGTATTAGACACGACTTAATAACAGGGACTGCCAAACCAGTATGAAAGTACCAGCTAGTATGTAGGCTTCGATTCAAGTTCAATATAGCCAACAGGATTTGAACTTGTTTACTTTTTGTGGCAGGCGCTATCGGTGAGACTACCTTAATGGGACACTTGTGGCGGATTCGTTACGGGGCAGATAGTTTTGAAGAAACTTTTGCTTGTATTATTTATTTCACTTGGATTTTTTTAGTTTCATAACCTAAAATAGTTCCGTTAAAGTGAACGGGTCAAAGGGTTACTTCACGGTGAAAGAAACCAATAACTGAAGATGCTAATTCTTTCCTTATTTATTTATTTAAAGTTGTTATTAAACCATCTTTAAACTAAGTACGTATAAATTTGAAAATGGAATGTCTATGTGAGAGCCTGGTCTCTGTGCAAGGAAGCCTGAGGAACAGTGATTTCGCTTTAAATAGCAATTATATTATCCCTTGCATTTTTTTCAACTAGGTTAGCTTATCGTGTAAGGTACACCGTAGCTCCTGGAACCTTTTTTATGCTTTAATTAGGATTTAGGTTCAACTAACTTATAATATTGGGGGTTACTTTATTTTGATCGAAATTGCCGATAAAAGACAGTGCAAGACCTAACATTTTGATGAATATCTTTACACTTCTCTAATTGACGACACTGCCACATTAATGGTATCATTGATCAGTCAAATAGAAGTGACTTACCAAGTCAAGGCGGAGGCTAAAGGAGACGTGTTTGCGAGGAGGGGGCGCGGGGGCCACGGGGCCCTCGTAAAAGGCTGCCTCTTCCAGACCGAAGTCGGACTCAGGCTCCCCACTCCAGCTTCATAGCGCTGGGCTGAACAATGACAAATCATTAAAATTACCTGCTATTCTATGGTGAAGTGTGTGCGTGTAGGACATTTCCTTTACTTCGTTCAGTGGCAAAAATACTATTGTTTCAAACATAAATACTTAAATAAATAATTCACTTTTCCTTCTTTTATATATTGTATTCTTATGTACGATCTAGGTATATAGGATAACAGCAACAATTCCAAAACGCACATATGGACTCAACGCACTCCTAGATATTTATTACCTAGATTTTTTTTACCTGACTGCCGTAGGAGGAAAAACAAGCTCTACTATATAGTTCAATCATTACCTATATACTTTTCATGGTGACAAACAATCCTAAATACCTTTTCTAAATATAAATGTACTTAACAGTAAGCTAGTATAAGTAGTCTGCAATATCATGTAAATATAATATATAAAATGTTTGCACTATATAGTAGAGCTTCTTTTTCCTTTTTCAGTGGGTATTGTTAGCAGTCGGGTTTTAAGAAATGAAATCGAATCTCAACTCAACATCACATAAAATTGCTATGCTGCGATGATAATAAAATATCCGATGAAAATAGTTAAATCGAATTGTCTCTCTGTTTATAACATGATATTATTATTCCTTGCTGCCGAGCTGACCACTCCAATCAACAGTAAGGCTTCGCTAACCACAAACGGGAACGACAGCCTTTTCGGAAAACCAAAAAACTCCTGCGCAGAGTTCTGTCTCGCTCCTTCTACGTCGGTAAGCAAGAGACGGCAAGATGCGCATTAAGTTTCTTTTCAGGGTACTACGAACCTGTTTCCCATCTTGCAATACATCAGTACAGTCTATTGAACACATTACAGTTTTTATAACACCAAGCCAAGTAGTCTAGTCAGTAGGTTACTTCAAATTGGATCTGTGATTTAAAACTATTTTATAGACGAAATTGTTTTAGTCCCTGATAAAAGCCAGTGTAATCCAAAATTATGTGTATGTGTACAACCAGTGTTGTTAATAAATATAATATCTAACCGAAACACAATGCGAAAAACAACACATAAGGTACAAAAAAGTTGTGACAGAACCGTGTGTGGTACAAATTAACATTTATTTTTATAACGGTTACAAACACCCGAACCGAAACCCCTAGCTTAGCCGAAATTTATTAATACATGCATCAAAGCGATCGGAATTAGTTAACACTTTTCAAATGTAACGAGTTGATCCGGCGGAAACGGTTCTCGGAGACACGTGTAGCGAAAACTCAAATCTCATCAGAATGATTAAACCCTTATACAATAACACTAAAGGGGATAATGCTATGGCAACTGCCGAATAGTGTTAAAGGTTAGAGAATAGCCAAGCTATAGATATGTCGTCGGCGTTGTTCGGGCCGTGTGATGCCGGCACCGAAGCCGTACGGATCGTATCCGGCGGATACGGCGCGCGTCCGACATTATTGTCTTGTAATTGAGACGGCGTGTCGATTTGTTCATTTGGAGACCGGTAATTAAGAGGGGTGCTTTTGATTTAGAGCGCCCCGCTTGGAATGGTTTCAATGAGCTGTCAAAGGCAAGGGGTTGCTTGAGTTGTGGAATGACAATGAGGTTTTAATTTGAAAATCCGTGGTGGCATCATTGTAATTTACTTACTCGTACTACGAAAGGTACCGCTTGTTCCTCATGGCGATCCCGCAATAATATAACATTTCGCTACATTTATCTAAAAGAATGTTATTAATATTATTTTTTCATATGCCTACAAAATACGTTAAAAATAAACCTTCATTTATTTATTTACCAAACGCTTAATAAATTTAAGATATCTTGTCACTTGCTAGTTGAAATATAGATGATTGATGAACAACTAGGCATTATTGTATTTTTTAAAAAGTGACTCATGTTAGTACTTAGTACATGAATGCCGTGTTTGTCGAAAAAATCATAGAACAGAGAAAGTTTTCTCTTAAAACTACGAACTAAGAATCCTTTCATGATTCGGTGTATTAAGTGTGGAGTTAATCATGAACTCAAGATCCTCGTTCTTAGTATGAACTTTTAAAAGTTTTGAAAATGATCAAATTCAAATAGTCGCCAACGAGTCTATCGCATGAATTCGCTCTATTTAATCATATTCCTATATCTATTCACCTTTCTACAAAAACCGTTACGTCACTCAAAAACAATACCTATGAATACTGGAATGAATAATTCAACAAATGCTGTTTGAGCACAAAATAACTATACAACAGCGCTATCTAATCGCAAAATGATAAAAATTCTGACGCGTCGATTCACACTAGGTGGTTAGGTTTGCCAAGATCCCCTCTTTGAACAGTTAGCCTTTGATTTCAATATTGCCTGGGGCGATCACTCGATAATATAGCAAGAGAGCATAGCAATACGAATGTTATTCATTTGAAGAGCGGCAGATGTTTAATTTAGGATAAGGTTCCCGACCTACGGAATCAACTGTAACAGATTAACACGCAATTTGGCATGTGGTCCGACGTCGCATGATGGATAATCGGTTTATTTATGCCTCAAGTGAAAGCATTTTTACCATATTGTCTGAACAGATTCCGAGAATGATCCAAATTATGGTTGCGTTGTATATAGAATATCCCAAATTATAACCTCCTTTGTGTATGCATCATGTCTGCGTTTTATGTCATGATATGTAATAATTTGACGTTCTTCATAGAAACATGTCAGAGACGAATCTTTGATAATTAGATCCAACTATAAACTACAATGGCTAAAGATTACAAAAACTGCAATAAATTGGGCAGAGTTCGAGAAGAAAGTGCCTCTGGAGCAGAAAGCTCAGTTCTTTGCATTTAAAGGAAAATCTGACGCTTACTTACGCAGGTATTTGTACTTTTTATGATCAAATAAATACGTGGTGAATTCCCTTTTTAATATTGGGATAATACATCGAATCTGAACCTGACCAAGGAATTATTAAAACAGTAAATCTTGCTGAAGTACTTATATGAAGCAAAATGACATTGTTTTTCTTCTTTGTATGTTTTGTCTATTAACTTTGTGGTTGATGATTTACGAGTACTTTACGATGCATCGTACATTGATTCATATTGGCATTCAGTACGGTTGTTGAAATATGTAAATGTATTCTATTGTAATTATTTTTTTTACTGGCGAATTATTCATCATTTCTTTTTACAGCTTCGTTGATATGCTTAATTTTTTTGGCTTATAATTATACAGTCAACATTCTTTAATAGATAATAGCAATTTAAGTGTTTCGGTTACAATTAATATATTTACTCTAAAATACCTATTTATAAATATAAATTGCACTTCATTAAAAATGTTGCTATCCATTGTTGCATTATTCATCTCATCAGAAATCTTTCGCAGCTATAAATTCTTTCAACCTTTATTCAGACAGTGAATGTCCAGCTACAAAAAATCAGGTGTCTTAATCTCAGGGTTCGCGAATCCTCCGGAACCCCAAAGATTGACTGGCGACATACCAGAAGCTGTCCAATACCAGTCTAGTGACAAGTTGAAGGCGGAGTATGAGAAATTCCAGGTTCCGTACCCAAAAGACACCCTCTCAGCGCAAGTGGACGAGCAATGGAAATCTTTAGAACCTGAGATCAAGAGCTACTGTGCCGAAATGCAGAAAGAAATAGACAGGTAAACGTTTATTTTACAGGGCACTGTCAGACAGCTACAGTAGTCCAAAGTTACAGCATTTTTCGCATAATACTTCTACTACTAATACAGCTCTAACGTCCACTGGACTAAGGTAACTTAATACGTTTAGGGGTTTCAGCCCGTAACCCACCGACCAGATCTAGCACATGTTTGCTTATCGCCAGGAGGGCCTTGTTCACATTTCGACAGAGTGCACCACGCGCACTTGACATTTGCTTAAACCCCAAAAATGTTAACCTCTTACATCCCACAATTTACCGTAAACTAATCGCATATTCTTTGACGTCTTCTTTGACAGGGCTAACAAAGAACTAGGGCGAATAAGATCTCTTCCGAAATTCGAAGAGATGACAATGGAAATGTTCGCAGACATGTTTCCAGAGCGAGCCCTGGACTCTGTCAACAGGCCTACTTATTGGCCGCACACGCCAGAAGAACAAATTGGATATAAACCACCAGAAACCAAAATTGAACAGAAGAAATAATTACATACGGTTCTCATTTTGACAAACGGCGTTCTTGTCTTTTCACACCATGTCATGTTATTCAAAAATAATAAATAATTTGGCTGTTATATTTTTTATGCAAACAATCAATTCACCTTATAACCTGATTTTAAGTGACACGCACGCCGTATATAGACACTCGCAATTCCGAAAAAACAACATTGCCAATCTTTTAAAAGAAAAACTTTTAAAGTACTTTCACAACAATAGTTTCGAATTGATAATATTTGAACAAATATGTACTATTGATTCCTATGCCGTGGCTGTATTTATCAATCTACGAGTATGAACGAAGTACAGGATAAAAGTAATGTGCCTTTACCTATTTATTTTCGTTTCTTTTCAACTTATCGCAGTCCACTGCCACATAAACGTCTTGCTGGTACAGTTGGCAACATGAGTTTTGTCGTCATGACGACATGAATATGAAAAATAATCAATTTATCATATTGCTCAAAACATAATCACCTTTCACCTTTAGGAAAGATTTTGCCTGACCTATAACCAATAACCAAGATCGAAATGCAGATAGGTTGTTAAGTTAAGGCATATTGCTGATTTTATCAACCTTATTAGGTATGAGTGTATAAATTCGAACAAAAGGGTTATCTATATAAGGATTAATTAAGACTCGACGTCTTTTATATAGTATTCCCCACGTAATACACGTTTGTCTTACTCTGTACTCAATGATATAATAATCACCTGATAATCACAAAACAATGGGTATATTTCCAATTTCAAAGAATTGTATCATAACATTCGTCACCTACGTTTCACATTCATCACCATTTCTACGAATTTGATATTAGTTTATTCGTAAAACTTATACATAAAAATAAATTAGACGTACCTTTACGTGTAATTTATTTTAGTATAAAGTTATTGTATTTTGTTGACTTGCAGCATTGGTTGATTGATTGAGCAGTATTGAAAGGGGTAAGCGTTTATGGCGCGGATTGTACATCACAACATAAGGGATGCAGTCCACTGTTCTAAATATAGCTGGTGCAGCAGGGTCGCAGGGACAAGCGCCAAGAGCCGCGGCAAATTATGATTGATGATTCGGTTGCGTTTCATGGAGTCCTATTTTAGCCTTTATTAGTCCTCTGTAACTAGATATATGCGATTGGGTTGGCCATTTGCGATTTATAAATAGCAACCGCTGCCAGCTGGTCGCGCTTTCGTGTTCATATTTGAGGAATTCAATGTTTAAGTATTCCATGTATAAAAAAAAAGCTTGTTCGCAATTTATAGATTTTTTGAATAATTCATAGCACAAGGTGCGGTTTTTGGGTTCAAAGTTCAGTAAATATGGACATGCTATAAAGTGACTGGATACCATGACTATTAAATATCTTGTTACAAGTGTCTTTTGACCCAGTCACCAACACTGAGATACTACAGACAACAGTTGCTAATTATCATCAAGACTATTTTAAAAAATAATGCTTACTTGAACCTTCTTAACCAAAATATGGCTCACTTCGGATTAAAACTACGAGGTGATAACTACTAATAAATATAAATAAAGGTCTAAGATACGGGTATTTATTTCTCTCTTATAGTCAATGGTATTTTTTGTAAGTACCTACGTAAATGGTTCGACAAGAATTTGTTGCACGTTGAGATATTGACAAGTGGTCCTACAAACTGAAGTGCCATTTAAAATTAGTCAAGTGTGGTCAGTTTTGAAACATGTGTTTGAGTCATAGATTTAGAATTGTAGCGAGCGCTTAGTATAAAGGTAACTATGGTTTGAGTTATGTTTTAACCGTGGGTATCGTTTTTCATATGTAATAATAAACGTTTTAAACGTGGGCAAATACTGATCACGATTATCATTATGTCTTTATATTTTGATGATCGAATGAAAATTTAATTGTCAATTTTGAACACATCAACTCTTACATGATCACATGTCCCTATGATTTGATGTGTTCAAAATAACAAAAAAATACTTAGGTATATACTATATGATTATTGGGAAAAATTTAAGAAGTATAAAAGCTATATACAGAATATTGTTTTGTTGTCTGAACGTAAAATAATAAAATAGCAAACGGACAAGTCCAGCACTGGACAACATATTAAACAAGATAAAGAAAAAAAAGTATGCATTGCTAGAGGTACAAATTCAAAGGTTATCATGGCCACAACGTTGACTGCCTTCAAAGGCGTCCATCAATGACATTCGTCATTAGGGATCCTCGGACCGTTACCCATCGCACTGGTTCAGTGCGTGTTGACGGGCTACCAGAACCTCGTTCGCGATTCGGCAGGATGTACCCCTCACTAGTAGTAATTTTAAATTTATAGATTGTCAAGAATTCCTTTTCAACAACATTTCAAACCTACTAGTTGAAGATAAAGTGTTCATTCAACAATAGTTCAATAAATAAGTTCTTACTTTATGTAACTCGACATAAATAAAATAAACTTTAGAAGTTTCCTAAAAAGAACGCGGAGAAAGAGAAATAGTATGGGAAAACTACTTGGAACTAAACGTTGGAAGTCTAACAAATTTTAACGTAGAAGATATTTCAGTGTCGTTCGTTGACTGAACGGCCATAAGATGGCGCGGGTAGCGTGCGTGCGGTTACAAGTGCCACGGGCCATGCGTTTGCGCTTTCCAAGAAACCACCGTTGCAAGTTGCCAGTATTTTAAACTAATTGGTGCAACATAATAATATGTAACATTTGAATACATAATTATATCGTTGTGTAAGTTGCTCTCACTTCACAGCGCAGCATTTTGTTCAGTTATTAGAAAAAAATGTCGTAAATATCATACGAGTACTTTCATGTAGATAAACTATTTCCAATATGTGACACAATACCATATATATGACATGGTCGAGATGGCGGTTAACCTATGGATGTTGACTGCTAGCGATCGATTCGCGTAAATAGAGGTCTTAATTCAGCAGTGAACTTTGACTTGTAAGTCTGTAATGATGATAATAATGATGCATCACACAGGATTTGTATGGTCAACACATAGATTTAGAATTAGCGCGCTACGCTTACTATATATATGGGTAAACTAGAGGGATTCAATGTCTTAAGCAATTGTTATGACAATAAATATCTAAAAAATGTATTGCATATTGTATATTGCACACAAAAAAGATATATATTTGACAATAAATGAAAGAAAATAATGCAATTCAGGCGGCCTTATTGCTTGAAGCGATCTCTTCCAGACAACCTCACAAACAAAGAAAATTAACAACATGAAAGGGCAAGATAGTGAAAAGTTAGAAAAGCTTAACTTGGCAACTTATAAATACATAATTACATTTCAACATTAACATATAAAACATAAATAAACATAAAATATATATTTCAATATAAAATACATATATAAATATAATACAAACATATATATACTCTACATATAAATAAAATATCTGATACAAATACAGTTTTGAATCAATTTATATTATTGATATGAAAACAAATAGATAAGCTTCTATTAATAAATTAAGGTATAAGGCATATAACATACATAGTAATAAGATACATTCATAAAAAAATATTTAAAAAAAAATTAGAGAAAAAAGAATCTAATAATGTTAAATTGAAAGGTAAAATTATTTTACGCAACTTTTGAAAATAGTTACAGAAGGAGACTGACGAATGGATATTGTCAGAGAGTTCCACACTATTTTTATTTTAGTTTTGTATAAACTTAAGTCATTTTTAGTTTTATGATTGTCCTTCCAGGGCTTCACTGAAAAACAGCGTCCTGGCATGCTTCTAGCGTTCTAGGACAAATCCTGAGTGAGGTCCTATTTAACATTTATTTGTATTAATTCTTTTTTTTTAATTGTATTTTGTATGCTTTTGCCAAATAAAGTATTTCTTTTCAATACACATAATCTAGAATGTGATGGTGAGAAAAATGGGTGACGATTGTTGTTTTGTACGTATTGAAATACATAAAAAATACCCTAAAATGTGTAAGCTTTAAAAAGCGTAAGTGCCGACTCACGGCTTCCCTTTTCGGTCTTGTCGGATATCCGCAGCAGACGATGACTGATCTGCAATCTAGACTTACAATTACCACAGGAAAGTGTTGATGATTTTTTTTCTATTCCTAGTCAAGAGGATGAGCTACTTTACTTTTCTAAATTTATTTTTGGTTTATTAAATGATGTAAAAAAGTATGGATTCGTGATATGCTCACAAAACAATAAAAAAAAGTGTTCCGAAAGCAGTAACAGCACACATACACATATTTCGAATTTCGTATAAATTTACTTACCGCCTAAACAAAAGAGTAAAATGTACTCTCTTGACGGTTCGTTTTTGAGGCACGGATGGCGTATCTACTTATATATACAGAATATCATTGGGTTTTATAGCAGAACTACCAAATTATTAATGATAAAGGACTTTAAGGTTCTCTCTAATGACAACTGTTGTTGGCCGCATATCTCATACAGTTTCATTAACATTGACGAGTTTAGAGGGCTCACAGCGCTAAGTCTAAGGGTGTTCAAAGTAGGGTCTAAACCTAGAATTCGAGCGATGCAGGAAGTATAGGTACATATTCTTGGTGACAAGCGTTGAGCGATGCGCCAGTTCCGCGAAAAGGTAAATAGGTGTGTATGGTTTTTCTTATATAAAGATGATGTAGAGCACAGCATGATACATATGTAAACTGAACCATTCATGACAATGCATTGAAATACTGAACATTGAGTCAGGCTCACACTGGAGCGCCACCTGTTCTTGGCATCTATTAATAACTCCGCGCGCCCCTTTCTACACCACCTTCCAACTTCATGACTACCAGATCAATGACTAACGCCTGATTCAGATCGTTAAAACCGTTTTGTTAGTCAGACGAGATTGACTCTTAGGCTAGTGCGCGTTGGCCGACTTCACGCACAATCTTTGAATTCTATCGTAGGCGTGCGCACGATGCGCAGGTGTTTTCACGACGTATTCCTTCACCGTAAGAGCGTCGGATTTACGTAAATATAATTTCGAAAATTCGAAAAATCGTATGTACGTGGCGTGATTTCAACCTGCACCCTCCATATCGGAAGGCAACAATCCACACCAATAAGCCAACGACGCTCTTACGTGTTCATAGAAACTTTTATTTATGGCAACTAAATACTTAAACGGAGATTGGAATCCAAGACCTTGGCCTACACGACATCGACACCCACTCAACAATACGAAGGCGTTGGACGAATGCTAAATAAACAGTCGGCCGATGGACTTGAGTAACTAAGCGATACTGACGATTGATTGGAAAACTTCATAATAACTCGACAACTTCTGTAGATTATCGTTTTTGGAGTAACTTGTACGTGTGAAAGTTATTCATATTATCTCTGCATCTATACATATATACCCACTGGGTGCACTACGTGTTTTGTGTATACCCAATACACAAAACACGTAGTGCACCCAGAAGGAGTGTTGGGAAAAGCACTATAACCATCTCATTTCATTTATCTCATTCATGGCAGTAATATCGTGCCCGGGCATTTATAAGGCTGGCGTGTCCTGTTTTTTCTAACTAAACTAGCCTCATTCATCATCGGCTTTTAATCAACGTTTAAGTATAAAAGGTTGATTGTTTTTAGTTACACCAATAATCGTTATTATTTATATTGTACCGGTAAATCATACATTATTGAGTATTAAAAAATTAATCCTTTTATTTTAGAGGTATTTATTTTTAAAATTATAGGCATAGAGAATAAAGTATTCGTTACTATGTTTATGGGTTTGACTATCAGAGTCGTCGACCCCCACGCCAATGCAACGCAAGCAACACACGTGAACTACAACAGAGCAGCCAAATGCATTTGTTTACAATATGCACATGCATGTTGGTGCATTTATTTTGTATACTAGAATATTGTGCTTGTATTAGTTTACCAAGCATCTTGTTGGACACAAAATAACCAAGCGTAATAAAAATAACTTATTTTTATTACGCTTACTTACTTTAAAGTAATTTTTGTTGTTAATTATATTTTTTTAGAGACAGATATTGAATATTAATCATTACAATTTCAAATATAACCTACAACTTAAAATTAACACCTATAAATGTTTCTACTTTTACGAAGTAAACAACATGAGAGTTTTTTTTAACCACATTCATTTAGGTACCTGATGGCAAGACTTAGCTTGAAGGTGTAGGGTGTACATAATTAAATACCAGTTTTAGCCAAATTTACATTATTCACAACATGTCAATGTAAATTATTCACAAAACTCTAGGACCTTATCCATGACAAAATTAAAGCCAGGATTAGGCAAGTTGTTGATCGTCACTAATTAATTCATAATTAAAAATTCTGGTGCGCCCGCGCAGACGTCGGCGTCAACCAATTACGATGCCTACGCGCACCATGTGAAAATGAACTCTATATTTACAAACATATGGTGCAGTAATGATATGAAATTATGCAGTTTGAATGAAGGGCAAGCGACAGTTGTTTTATTTTGTACTAAATATAGTACTTGGACTGAATTGTTACTGTGCCAGCTTTGTGTGGTGGTATGAGCCGCTGTCGATTGGCATTCATGATACGAACATTTTATATTATCAGGGATTGTTTTCATTATGCTATTTTTAACAGTAGCAACGAAATCATTTTATCAAATATTTAACATACGTCTCGTTAAAAATTATACTAATTTTTTTCTTGCTTTAAAATCAAACAACTCTCAGGTAGCTTAAAAGCCTCGCCCACTAACCATGGGGGTTATAAATATGATGCTGATGATAGCAAATTGTATTCCTTTGTTAACATTTTGGAAACTCGAAACTCATATGGTTGGAATATTGATGCATATCAAATTTGCTTTTGATACGATGGTTATAATCTACAGATACAGACATGTTTTTGAAATAATTACGACTGAATAAATAAATATTTAAATAATCAATGATTACGCTTATTGTACCTACATGCAATAATCATCCTAAAACGAGTAACTATTAAACTAAATAAAACTCCTACGTCGACGGGACTCGCATTGCAATTAAACCAAAGCAATGAACTAAAATGTAAAGCAGCCTATTCAAAGTAATACTACTTGTAACAGGTTTGTCTTACTCTTTTATGTATACAATCGTTTGATTGTGAAAACTGTAGTCTATTAAATATACGAAAAAAGCACTTAGCTTAGCACTGAGCATACGATTTCATTTAAAAAAAGAATGGAACAATGACATCACCGTCTTGCTCATTTTTAGTAAACATAAAAGAGAGAGAGAGAGCTTAATAGTTTGCCATAGAGATGGGTTATTCGTTTAGTTGTGTGCGTGCATTGGAACCTGTGCAGAACATCTGTTATAATCGGGTTTTGTTTGGTGACTGCAAAAAACATTTAAAGATTTACGTCGACACTGGTTTTAAATGGCATCTAAAAATAATACGGTACGATTTGAGAATTACATACTAGCGGTTAGTAGACGCTGTTTTAGTGCGTGTCAGTGTTAGATTCAAAAACTTAGATACGTTGTTGATAAAAAATACGTATCCATGTGGGAATGAAGGTTATATTGCGGGAATGGGATGGAGTCTAACTACAAAAATAGTGCTTCTTTGCCCTTTATTTCAATATTATTAGCAAATATGTATTTAATTTAGCTTAATATCTAAATAATAATAATCTTTCATATTTGATCTACACTCTCATCGACTTGTACACTATTAATATTCCAATAGGTACTATAATTATATAAAGGGGAGTCCAGTCAATATTTTTCAACGTGTACTTAGCCGTACATATCGAAATTAACAAAAACAGTGTTTAGAATTACCGCAATAAAATTACCGCTACTTATAAAAGGATGTCTTTACGAGTATTCGTAACAACACATAGGGCCATATTCGCACCAAGAAAGTGAGATCCGTTCCAAATCATGTCAACGGTTGAGTTTCTACCTGCTAGGGGCAGGGTCCCGTTGCGTGCAAGGTGTGTAGGCACCCTACACGTACACCCGCACACGCACACAAACACAACATGCGCCCGCGCATATGGCAAGTGTACCAGGGCTACTACAATTTTTAATTAAATTCTTATCCAATTGTATCCTAAAAATAAATTAAAGACAGCCATAAATGAGTTGATGACTATGCAAACGACAGTTACCCGGTTATTGGATTTTATTTCTTAAACGGGTTTTCTAACTGTAGCATCAAACGACTAAGTCGGTAATACTAATGACTGAACTCAGTAAATAACTATTTAAAAGTGAGACTAAAAACAAGTTTCGGTCGTTGTATGCATATTTAGCCATGTGACGTAATGTCAACATCCTTTCTAATTAACTATTTAAAAGTTATCGCAGACAAAATTTAATTAATTTACGAAATTTAGACCAACTACTTCACAAAACTACTCTTCATTACCGATAAGACTCGATTGATGTTATTGTTAGGTTGTTGACATAAATTGAAATTTAATCAGCTAAGCTTAATTTAAATGAAAAAATTAAATTAAGCTATATTATATAATATAATAGAAAATTCTATTTATATCCGCCGTGTTCTTAATATCACTACGTGTTCAGCTACCACATAAACATATGAAACCTAACCCTATGTTCATTCTATATGTAATTTAATTTATAATGGTATTGATAGACAGCCCTGAATATCCCCCCTCCCCAGACACCCCATCACGTCCGATAGTGCACCGAACCTCAGCTGCGACTAGCTCGTCAGATGTCGATCGACAGATTTTTTTTGTTTACAGCCTGTCTCGAGAAATGAGAGTAAATGGAACATTTTAGTAACTCTACAAACGATGCTCTGGCCGTGCGAAATGGATCGCCTGTACACAAAGTTTTATAAATTTAAGTATCAAGATATGCTATCTTGTATATTTATGTAGATGTATGTAGATATACCAAAATAATGTTATCTTTTGGTATATCCATAGTTATCAGATAGTGAAGATTATTAGGTTATGTTCTTATATTTTTATTTAAATACGACTAGGTACTCGTGGATGACGGGGTAATAATTTTTTCCGAAAAATAAAATACTTCTTTTGAAGTACTCAGACTATACTTATACAGTTATATTGTAACACAGTTTACAATATACTTTTCGAGATACTGATAATTATGAGTAGTTACGTGATGTTAACGGACTCATTGTCAAATTAGGTAACATATAAAATCTAGAACTGATAATAATAATAAAGATGATTTAAATCCGTAGTTTTGCGAAGGCATATAATAGATATTAGAAATAAGACTGCGAAGACACCAATTTGAATTGAATATGAATTGGCTTGACTGGCCTAACCTTCAGATAGATAAGGAGCATGTGTGATACAGTATGATAATGGCGCATTGCGGAGAGATAGTGAGTTTTTCACGGTTGGGATGGTGCTGACACAATCTTACATAATATTATGTCGTTTTATTGGTTAATAAAACTTCTTCATTTTTAATTGTGAGATCGATCAGTGAGCTTATAATTTTAGTTAAACTAAATATTCATAGGTTCCTTATAATAATAGTCTTCAAGCATGAACATAAAAGCTCACATAAAAAAGTGAAAATCTATTGCAATATGTTTTAAGATTCACTATACGTATTTAGACACACTTATTTTGATTTTGGAATGCTATTAATTTTTTATATATTTTAAATTGAAATTAAACCTATTTACCTATAAAGAAAGTGACAACAATTGGTAATTTATAAATAATAATATATACGAGAACAGATGTTTTTGGTGTTCGCCTTTATTCAGACAACTACGATTCACCAAGCCGTAGCTTGTTCGAAAGATAATCATTACAGAAAAAACAGGTACCTACCTATAATAACGCGCCTATCAGATCGAAGTCGATAAAAAACTAAAGCTCACTGATCTCCATGTAGAAGTCACAACTGTATAATTTAGAGCAATAAATTGGACACTTCATAATTTTCTTAAGGTAAATACTTGAACGTGGCGCCAAACGTATACTCGTAGGTGAACAAGAAACTGGTCTCAGTACCATATGGTAATATTCATTAATACAAGCATATTGCCTCTTGTCTGTTGGGGCATTTCCAAAAGACATATAACTAAAAATTTTCTGTGTCTAGATTCGCCACAGTTGATCGTGCAAGATGCCTGAGGCAAATTCAGAACGAAAGCGTGCCAAATGTATGCACCAAATTATTTTCTGTACCTAATACTAAGGGTTAAAACCGGGTTCCCGCAGAAAACTTAGGCGAAATCTTTCCCGAAGAAACAACCTTCTTGCACGTGGTGCACGAATCAGAAGAATCTGCAGCCCTCTAATGATGATACGGAGAAGGTATTTGTCTTTGGCGGTTATAGATCTTTTAGGTTACAGCAATTTCTTAACGTTTCAAATGAATTGACTTATTTAATTATTTTTATCTTAGAAGACTTGTAATGCCGTGCTGGATCCGAATCCGTGTGAATCACAACCTGGTATACTGGTTAGTACGACCACGGTCCGCTTATTCCTATTTAGTACAATTACATGATTCTGCTATATGAATTAAAATCATCATCATCATTACAGCCCAATTATGTCCACTGCTGAACGAAGGCCTCCCCTAATGATTTCCACGTGGACCGATCCCTTGCAGTTGACATCCATCTGCTACCCGCCACCTTAACCAGATCATCCGTCCATCTGGTTGGGGGTCGGCCTACGCTTCGCTTTCCGTTACGTGGACGCCACTCGAGAACCTTTCCGCCCCATCGGCCATCGTTCTACGCACTATGTGCCCTGCCCACTGCACTTCAACTTGCTAATCCTCTGGGTATGTCGGTCACCCTAGTTCTCCTACGGATATCATCGTTTCGGATTTTATCGCGTAGGGAGACACCTAACATAGCCCTCTCCATAGCACGCTGAGCAACCTTGAGTCTAGTCAAGAGGCCCTTAGTGAGCGACCACGTTTCGCTTCCGTATGTCATAACTGGCAACATACACTGGTCAAAGACCTTCGTCTTGAGACACTGAGGTATTTTGGACGAAAAGATCTGCCTTAACTTCCCGAACGCTGCCCATCCTAATTGGATTCGACGAGAAACCTCCTTCTCGAAGTTGGACCTACCCATTTGGACTACCTGTCCCAGGTACACATATTCGTCAACAACTTCGAGGACAGAACTTCCAACTGATATCGGTATAGGTACGACATGGGCATTAGACATGACTTTCGTCTTGTCCATGTTCATTTTAAGACCCACCTGTTGAGAAGCTCCGTCTAGGGTTTCGAGCAAAATGCTTAAATCCTCCATGGATTCTGCCATGACTACTATATCATCGGCAAATCGAAGAATGCATTAATGAATGAATGAATTAAAATGTTTATTATCAATTCAACTAATTCAATAACAATCGCTTTCGAAATTTATAACAATTTATAACTATTAATTTTCAATTGAATCTTTCCCATCTTCGTCTGAATGTTCTAAGCAGACCTCACGGTCGTTTATAATACATTTTCAGCATCCACCGTGTCCATGTTGTATATCAAAGCTAGTTCACCATAGATCTAAGTTCGTACACATACCACGGCCATTGGCTTTTCATTATCTCATTTTGTAAATAATGTTGTCGCCTACATACAGTCACCAAGCGTAGGCGAGGCGATAGTGCCGTACACATTCACGTGCCTAGTTCGTTTCGCCAATAACCATTACTGGATTTATAGCGGCGTAACTTAGACTTGCAATAATAGAAACTGCCTACGACATTAGGCGAATCAAACAATTGAAAACCACTAGAAAAATGGGACGTGTCAAAACATGTAAGAGTTGTATGAAACCTTAAAGTAACTCAGCAATGACTATGCAGCAAATACTATGATTGTCTTCTCAGTGGCAATTGCAGAAATGAGAGATGTCGTATTAGAAAAATTACTACTATAGTTCGTCTTATGAGTAATGCCACTTCTAGGCAAAAATCGTTCTTCTGCGCTTCAATGAACTTACAAATTAGTGTGAACAAACTACGAGGTTGAGGGATAGGATAGGAATCTGCCGAAAATATTTATTCGACCAATTCGATTCAAGTGAATAATACTTCATCCATGTGGAATACAAATATTTTTTTTTAATTTAGTCTCTACTTAACTGTAATTTATTTATTTCCTTTATCAAACCAAGGCAATAAGTAGTCCTTGAGATTTGATTTTGGACTTGTAACCACATCATTAGACCAATATTTTTACATATATTTTTTAAATTATGTACTCTTTCCTACTATAGTCACATTCTACTTAATTTATTAATCCATTCATTGACTACTCATGATTGACTAACCATATGTAGAAATTAAGTGTTATTTAAAACAATGATGAGAATGTTATGGCTTATTATATTAATAGGTTAACTTGTTTAAAATGTTTTCATATATTGTACTTATAATATTATTACCTAGCATGTGTATGCTCGTTTAGAGCATATAAGAGTAACATGGTGTTTTGTCGGAGTTTGTGCCTGATTAGGAAGAATACAATTAATAATATAGACTTTATTTTTTACGCTGTATGGGCCAAACGGCTCTTCAGATGGTGAAACATGCAACTTTCTATAAATTAACACTACCTATTAAAATTGTTAAATTATAAAGACTAGTGAAGCTTGTTATCAATAATATTTATTTAATAAATAAAATGCACGGTACGACTCACAGACATCCGAATATACAATGAGACTGGACGAGCCGCGAAGTTTATAGGCAGTCCCAGTGTCGCAATTTCTTTTTTTTTTTGGCATGTTACAATTGCACAGGATGGCATTTTGGAAAAAAACGGTAATTTCTGCTAAAATTCGTGCGTCTTGACTCGTCTCACAGAGCGTAAACTGGCAGCCAGTGTATGCTCGTTGAGCTTACATTTGTCGCACTTTAAACGCGGCTCGCCCCATCTCTTGTATTGGGAAATCTGTGGTACGACTAGTTCGCTTACCTAACTGTAAACGATATGCCTGCCCATGATTGATGTAGTGTTGCGGATAGCCAATGACTACTCGTAGACAGTAATTGAATGCTGTCAACACTGCCCTGCGCTAGTCACCCCAGAAGGTGTTAGATATTCGTCATCTCATTACGGCCCACCGAGGGGCACGAGCCTGCCCGTATAGGGTGATTAGGCTTTAGTCGTCCACGCGGGCCCAGTGCGGATTGGCCGACTTCACGCACTACCTTTTAATCTCTTCGCAGGCGTGAGCAGGTTTCCTTACGATGTTTTCCTTACACGTAAAGAGGCGTCCGGAAAACGTACATTAGATGACCATTTAAGGCATCCTGTCGAAATTTCTTGTCTACCTGTGAGTTATCTTTAATGTAAATCTGCATGCGGTGCATGTTACATGAATGGCTTTGAAAAACGTTCTGAAATCGCTCTGACTCTTCCACGAGACTAAACTGGAAGGGTGCTGTACACTTGTCGCACTTTGACGGGTCATCTGATAAACGTGTACGAAACGTTACTACAGAACGAGCTGCAGATATGGTTCATAACATGCTACCGTAACGATGATGCTGTCCTGCTAGCATCAAACGCAAAAGAGTGTTAGATTTGTCATTATTACGCACAGGGCACGCCTTCCGTATAGGTGCTTAGTAGGCCATCGTTGCCGAGCAGCACTACTTTAATCTGCAGGTGAGGTCCTTTTCTTCATAAAGGGATAACAAAATTCAATGAACACATTGTATGCATTTTGAACCTGCGATTGGGCAAGTCACCTAGCACCAACTCGTTTTCGACAAGGTAGATGTCTCTATCTTGTGCTTAAAAGGAATACTGCTATCTTTTAGTCTGCGACGGTGGTACGCTACGAGTACTGATCGTTAAGCCCTATTTATAGAACGAGACTCAGCGTTGATGCTTTACTCAACATTGAGTTAAAGAGGGATGGAAAGAGATAAGACAATATCTTTATTCAAATAAACTCTGCGAGATACTTTTGAATCGGTCTAATTGTTATTATTATCATATTTTTCGGACTCTATCACGGTTCGGAATAAGTAGGATCTTCGAGAAGAGCCGGCAAGAAATTCGAGTTTACTCTTTTTAATCTTTAATTTTTTCTTGTGGTTTATTTATCGTATGCTATCCTTTCTCATCACTTAAGTGAAGTTACGGCTTTGAGTTCGTCTAGAAACTTCTAATAGCTTAGAAACTCTTTTGTTTCATTTTCCTAAACGAAGGGGAGCATTAGAGTACAGACTTAGAAGGACAATTAGTATTAAATAGAACGCTGGTTGCTGGAAAAACCCTGAAAGCCAAGTCAAATCAGGTTGTTTCAAAACAATAATAAGCGTTATCAGATATCGCGAGAAGCCATACTAAAGAGTATGATGGTATCTGAAACATATTTCTACATATCTGTAATATCTTTAATGTACAGGAATATTTACAGAGATTAGAAACCCTAATTATATATTGACTGACCCATTGGTGTTGGGTTGAGATATCGTATTAACCAAGGTTCCGGTTCAATCCCGGCAGACAACTTTGTGTACTGACAGGTCTGGTTTGTAATTAGTCTGTGGTTTTTTCTATGTATACGAAGTTAAATACACAAATAATAATATAACAAATGTTTTCTGTGGTCAAAGTACCTATTACAGACAATGCTTAGTTTTGAGCTAGATGGCGCGTGTGAATGGAAGTGGATTTGTTTAATGACTATTTCAATATTGAAGTGTTATATGTCGTTTTTCTTTTTGAAATAAGTATCAATCTACTTTAATTAATGTTCGATATGAAGCACGGTACCTGTGTTCAGTAACCTCCTATTATCATATCATCATCCCATAGACTTCGCATTTGGGGAAGTCTTTTGACATGCGTCTACCCGTGCTACCATAAGATGAACGATGGCACGTCTGCGAGATTGGTTCCCAAGTTTATTAAGTCAATGAAACGCGCAATGGAGCGAGCTATATCGGGGACCCTTTTAGAGTACTTCAGCAAATGATGTAAATTCCGTAAGAAAACATAAGTTACCGACATAGCTCGGCGAATCAGCAAGTTGAAGTGGCAGGGGGCTGGTCATGCATGTCCGCAACTCGATGCGATTTGGAGCAGACATTCTGGAGGGAGACCGCGTAGGCTCGGCGCGATGCACGGACAACTTGCGAAAGGTTGCTGGTGGTAGGCTGAATGAGAAATTGAGCACGACCGGGATGTTAAAGTCACTGGGGAGACTATGTCGGCATGTGTAGGTTGCCAACATCTATCTAGTAAGTGTAGATTTGAATATTATTTTTCTTCAATTCTGTAATGTTCATGCAAACTTGTATCCTCTTAATTTGCTATGCTACAAACAAAATTAAGGGTGAATACGAGCGGGGCGCCTAATATTTTGTGTCACATAGTAACTAATGTGCGACAGCCTGACTAGGTTTAACACACATCATATTTTGGCCCATTCTATGCAGCGACAATATGTACATCCATCTGCTGTGACTCATTTTAAACATGCTGGGCTCGTGTTTTTTTAATTTTGAGGCTCGACCAACATCATTATTATGAACTTTTTAGTGAATTATGTATTAAGATTGGTTTATAGAATAACCAGATTAATACTCAAAATATCTTATCATGTGATGGATCTTATCGTTAATCTTTGTTAGTTTTCGGTATCGACATGGGTATTCGAAACACGTGTATGTTTTAAGGGAGTCGTTAAATTCAACGTAGGTACCCATTGCAGTCAAATAACTGTGCTGATACGATTTAAATCTATGGCTGAAATAACGATCTTTTCTGCATCAGCTTGCAACATTAACCCTCCACGTGTTAGGCGGGTCGTCCAGCTTACCAAGTAAGCCTTACTAAGGCACCTATTAAGATTTTCTGTGTGTGAAGTGTTGTGGATAAGTATCATCGTATCTGTGTGCTTAGTAACATTTTGGATATTTTTATCCATGTGACTTTTCTTTGTTCTCAAATCAAATAGTAAGATACCTAAGCAGGTAATGTGAAGACGCAATAAGTATACACACATGAACTGTTCACGTTTCAAAATGAATTTGATCCATTGATTATTTGTTTCCAGGTGAAATGCCAAATCTTTGGAATCATAATTTTTCTAAGATCAATGAAAAAAGGCAATTCCATAACTGCATAAAGTATTTCTTATCAGGGATTTAGAACAAATATTTGGATATGTTTATCTCGAAAATGTAGAAATACTCTATTATTAGAGTTACGTCAGGTTTTATTCAGATTTGTTGCTAATAGATTCGGTGATACGACGCCTGTTTTATTTCATACTTGGGTATTTTCCCACCCAAACAAGAAGGCAAAATACCAACAATCCGATAAGTGCAATCGTAAAATTTTTGATTTATGCCACAATGCCTTATCAACACTTTCTCCTTAAGGACAATGCTTTATTGCAGTGGGATATCTCAGGTCAGTGTTGCTCACTTCGTGTAAAGTGATCTTGTCATTATGCTCAATTCAAAAAGTAATATATATTCCTAGAAAATGCCATGGAGCGACATTGCAAGTCGTCTCAAGGTGTGGTTTGGAAGTTATGCGCGATGCCATTAGCGGGATCGGCTTGCGTCCACTCGACTCGCCAGTCTCGGCACTCAGGTAGCGCCGGGATAAAAACAACACTTGATGGAGCTGGCGCACTCGCTTCTTACCTATGATAACGCACACATCACTTATACAAATCCGCCGCCCATGCACTCCACATTTATGTTTCGCCTCTATCGCATGAATCAACCTAATTTCATGACTTCCAGAAACGAAGACAGTCCTTAATCACTCCCATTTTACTCACACGTACACCCGATAATATATAATTAGGTTGCCACGTTCATGATAACCTTATCAATGTAAATTTTGTCGTTCAGGAATTCGCGACAGACGATATGCGTGTAGGCGCGTTGGGTTGAATGAAATTAACTGTTTGAACATTGCTTATCTCCATTGATATTCAGCATTTAAACGATATTGACACAGCAAACAGTAATGATATGGGTTGTTTTAAGCAACATACGTATTGGTTACCGTTTGACACGGGACGGAAGACTGCCGTCGGGCACAGTGTGACGGCCGGCCGGTAAGTTCCACACTGAATGCGGCGCGGCCGTGCGTCTCTTCAGCGTCCCCTAACAACACCACCGTTCATCAACCTAAACGCCGCGTGGCGGGAGTACTATGAAGGACGGTTAGTGCTCGTATTAGATACCTGTCTGCAAACGTGTGGCAAGCATAATCATATATCGGCGCGGACCACCGTCGAAATGGTTCCAGTGTCATCCCATAGATATATTTGTTGACATGCGTAATTCAGATACTTCGCGTGTCGAAATTCTCAAATAGGGTCATCCGTCGCAAGTGGCTTAGATAAATAATGTTATGGCGTTTGGGGTGCATTACTCCATTGTAGTTTGAACACTTATGTTTGTGTATAACAAAAGAAACCAATCGCTGTCATTGTCCCACCTTAAAAAAAAACGATTTCATAAAAAATACTCCACCTTAAAATTTAAAAACTTTCATTTTTTTTTAATTTACTACCGTGTGCGTATTCTTGTTTAAACAAATTAATTTGTTTTCTCATGTTCTACACTTTTGCTGCCTTAAACTATAAAGACTTTATATAATGAACTTCCGTAAATATATTATTGTATTTAATACTATTTCTCATACGTTTCTCTAGTTATATATAAATGAAAGTACTACATAAATGTTCAAATAACTGAATTCTCTGATATATTGTCGGTTTACTCTCCGACGCCTTTGAGGAAGGGACCAGCTTTGTGCGCTTGAGTCGTGAAACGTTCGAGCTGTAATAAGTTGTAGAATGTTCTGATCCGAGCCTCGCTCTGTGAAAAATTAATATAGGACATAAACACTCTTTCTTCAACTTATCTGCAGGTCACTACCGTATATGGGTCGCCTCAATTTTACGGCTCCGACATCAAGGTCCTCTCGCTTCGATTATTCTTTGCATAGGGTATCTTCTCAGGTTCAGTCTTACACTGTTTGTTAATATTTTTTTATAAAAAATGAAGTTGTTCATCGTTGTGTGTGTGAGAGTACAAACAGTTGTTGTTTAATTGAAGTCGAGGAATGGGCCAACTCGGCTGAAATAATACCACTGCCTCATACAAATCCAACGCTGTGTTTCACCGATGATGACCTTATAGCTCTTGGTGAACATTCTGGACTACCAGAGCCTCCATATTTCTAAATTTATAATTTTCTTTCGAGCCTTCTTCTTCTTGAAGAAGATGGAGACGTCTTTTGGTGAGCACTTTTTCCTTCATAGATCTCGTAGACATTGGACAGACGGTAAAATTTACCATCAAAACAGGGGGCTAACCTTTACTTAAAACTTTATTATTATAATATTACCTCGAATTTTAAGTACAAAAAAAGCGAAGTAATATTTATGGTAATACTGTTTTCAGAGACGGTGGTAGGCCCCGCACTTTTGTGTTTCGAGAAGGGGTACAGAACTACAGAAGGATTGAATGAAATTTATGGATAATAGAGTACCTTGTGGTGTTGTCGTTAGGTGACTGCGCATACTCAAAGATAAGTAAATACCCTGTACTTTTCTACAGTTATCTATTTCTTTCAACATTTCTGTCATGGTTAGCCGTATTACTTACTAACCATCAAATGATAAAACTGGTCAGCTGTTTACTTAACATAATAATAAAAAAAATATATCCTGAAAAAAAAGAAGTCATATATGTTTCACTGTATTATAAACTAATCTACTTTTTGGGTTAGCTGATAGCAATTTCCTAGCCTATGTAGTTAAATTAACAACAATATCGGAATATAGTTCCTCTTTAAGTCTAATATGTTATTTTTACAGACAATCGACAAAAACGTGCAGACATCGATGTCTCATTAAGGCTAAGTCTCGTTGTCGCATTTTTGTAAGACGGCTTACGAGATGTTGAGCAATGATTACTCATCATATTAGATGAGGTTTCTAACTCTCTCTTATTTCCAACAATTTCATTTAGTTTTCAAATAGAATATCTGTGTATTTTGTGTATTAATTAATATGGAATATTGAAAAATAAATAAAATAAAAATAAATTCAATTTTATCTTATGGCCGCTGATTGCCGACACAGCTTCACCGGGAAAGTGTCAAGTGCAAATGGGCTTCAGCCTTCAAAAAGTTAACATTACGACCGCTTGACAAGAAACAACTCTATCTCTGCCACTCATTTCACGTAACTCATATGAGCGTCAATAAATAAACATGTATGTATAGAAATAAACACAACAACACTCGTTGTTCACAATCGTCTTTTTGAATATCCGAAATTAGACGTCCTGTGATGAACAAAAGATGCTGCACATTAGCTCGCAGGATTAGCAAATTACAAGTAGCAATGGCTATGGAACATGTGTAGTAAAACCGATGCTGACTGGTTGGAAATGGTGAACAGTCGGAGAGGAAAGAGTTTTGAGCTGGAAATAAGGCTTTAGAATCCGCGTGGTATACAAATTAAGGCAAACATACGTGGCTTCTAAAATTGTTTTTACTATTTATTGACTCTGAAGAAGCGCCCTCTCAGATGATTGAAATGAAAATTTTTTAAAGTTTGTCAGTTTTACAGCGAAGGAACCGGGATATCTATTCTGTCCCAAATACGGGGAGACCTATGGTCAGCCAGTAATGGGCGATAGATGGTGAAACGAAGAAGGAGTAGTTTAAGATCATTATCAGCTGAATTTCATCAGAGGATGATTAAAGAGAGGGTTCATTAGCAGTATTTGTACATAGCGATTTTCTTTGCAAGGATTATGTTAAAAGGACTCAGAAATTATAAAACATCCCTCGATTCAAGTCTTGACTTAGAAATTCCCATCATTCCTACATCCGGCTTTGTAAAGCGTAGTACAACTGCTATGCAAATTCCTGGCCATATTTCAAAGAGAGCGCTCAGTGTGACATCATTATCTATGGTATCATAAAGATAATCTCGAATGACCATTCGCGCTGAGTTACTTAGAATAAATACGATTAAATAAGATAAATAATATTATTATGGCTTCTATCAGCTCATTAAGTGTATAAAATAATCTTGTTTTTTGGTAAGATCATCTCTCGGTGTTACTAGATTTGTTGTCCTATCTAAAATAACAAATAAATATACAGTAATAGAAGTCTGTCCTTAAAAAATAAGCATACTATGTGGATACGTATACTACTTTTTTTCTTAAGGTAGTTTTTTTTAAAAGTATTTATTAAAGTAGTGGGGGCGTTCGTATCGCCAACTATCTTGGGGTGGAAGTTTATCATTATTATCATAACAATTGCCCGACCATTTTCCTATAGATAATGCAGAATAGAGATAAGAACAGCTCCTGATATGATCTACTAGTTTAACACGATTTTATGCGATGTGTGTCCACATCTAAAAGGCGTTTGGCAGCGTACTAATTTCATAATAAAACAATTGTGCACACTATCTATCTTGCGAACTGGGTGGTTAATATCAACACTTTTTTAGCAAGGCCTGGTGGAGGCTGGAT
>PQWD01005100.1:81135-114741 GCA_019425675.1 Leucinodes orbonalis | reverse complement strand
ACAACCTTCGAATCTCTTCGCAGGCATGCATGAAGGTTTCCTCACGATGTTTTCCTTCACCGTAAGAGCGTCGGATAACGTACATACATTTTCGAAAATTCGAAAATACATTAGTACGAGTTGGGATTTGAACCTCTACCCTCCCGGTAGGAAGGCGACAGTCCACACCATTGAGCCACCGACGCTTTCCTGGCGTAATCAATTGAAATAAATAACTAGATTAAAATAAGGTTGGTACGATTACTAGTTTTAACTCAATTGTCCTTTTGCAATACAAAATGCTTGGATGGGTACTAAATCTTCTTTCAACTGATGTTTATAAAATATAATAATTCTTTGTAAGGAATGTATTTGAAGGAAATCTTGTCTTATCTAAGGGATCTAATCTCAGGGGAAGAGGCACGGGCGTGCTGAACAAAGCATAATAAGTTATCGCATGGCTCAATGCGATATTGTAGTTTTTAATTATTTATTTTGTAAATATTCTATGATAACTCTATATGGTATTAGGTTCCTATAAAAACATTCCATAATGAGTACAATAATAGGTCGAAATAGAGCGTCGGTAGCTCAATAGAGTGCACTGTTGCCCTCCTCCCGGGAGGGCTGAGGTTCAAATCCCGCCACGTACCAATATGTTTTCGAATTTACGAAATTATATGTTACTTATCCGACGCTCTTACGGTGAAGGAAAACTGCGTGCGAAGAGATTCTAAGGTTGTGCATGAAGTCGTCCAACTTGCATTGGGCCCGCGTGGACGACTAAGGCCTATACACCCTTTACTCTCGTTCTCGCTCATTCGGCTCGTGCCCCTCGGTTGGGACGTTTAATGAGCTGATGATGATACATTGGTCGAATGGATGCTTTGACAATGTTTGTTCTATCCGGAGATCGAACCCAAAATCCTTGCAGCCATTACGCTACATCGGTCGTCAAAGTATAGCTATAATTCTATAGGTACCATGTTTGAATTACAATGTGTATGTATGGCTAATATGGACCCGACTTTTGCAGATTCAATACCTACACTTGAAATCAAGCCAGTCTAAGTGAAGGTACTACGAGTACGTATGATATCCACAGCTACTGAATCAGCAACGTGTCCACGATGGTGAAAGTGCAACACAAACTTTGTTGTATTAATTGTTTCCGAGTATAATAAATCAGATTATAAAAAATATATTTTATCTTAGTTTAATAGTCCCAAAATTTTATGATATGAATCGTCAAATGTTTATTAAATTTGAAAATGTGAAAAATATTTTCTCTACCTCTTAACCAAACAGTTCCCCTTAATCAAATCAAAAATAACTTTATTCAATTTAGGTCCTTATAGAACATTTATGAATGTTAAATGATGCTCCCACTGGTTCGGACTGTAAGTTGTTATCTTCTCAGAAGAATCCAGCAAGAAAATCAGTAGGTTTTCCCTTTTCAAAAAAAAATGTGTTTTAATTAGTATTATATTATTTCTATCCAAAATAATTTATATAAAGCAAATCATATTAAAAATAATAAATATTGCGTTTATCATATTATGATATTAAACAAGATGAACAAATTAATATCAACTGACGCTCACGCAGCGCCATCTAGCCCCATAATAAGCGAGGAGCTTGTAGTTAGGGTACTTAACAACTGATAAACATACTTATATACAATACAAACAGTCAAGTTCATGCAAACAAATGTTTTTACGGCCCGGGGATCGAACCCGGAACCCTAGGTCATGTTACAATGAAATATTATACGAAAAAAAATACCAAGAGTACCTAGATACAGGTTATGGTAATAATTATTGTACAAATTAAATCTAAGATATAAAGAACCTACACCTTTAAAGGATTGCTGAGTTTATCAAATCATGGTACATTCAACTAAAAGACAAACGACAAGGACATCAATTGTATCTAACTACTGGACCGTTTGGACCAGAGTGATGGGTTCGTAGTGTGTAGTGGTTGAGACGCCGACTACTACACCAAGGGATCCGGTTTCGTTGATTCGAGTATTTCCTATTCATATCTGGCTCCTCCAGATTTTCAGACAGGTTCAAATCCCGCCACGTACCAATGTGTTTTCGATTTTTTTAAATTATATGTAAGTTATCCGACGCTCGTTCGGTGAAGGAAAACATCGTGAGGAAAATTGCGCGCCCCTGCGAAGAGATTCAAAGATTGTGTGTGAAGTGAGCCAATCCGCACTGGGCCCGCGTGGACAGCTAAGGCCCCGTAAGGCCGTAACACCCTTTACGGTTAGGTTAGGTTCGTTTCTTGGTGGGGACGTTTAATAGGCTGATAATGGTGATGGAGAATTTGGAGGATGTGGAAGTGCGGCCGTCGTGCAGAATATAAGGTTTGTAACATTTAACCACTTGAGAGGCCTTACTTGGCAAGAAGAAAAATATTTTGATCCTGAAGTAAACACACATATATAAGACATCAATAAAGTGTTTATTTTTTCATGTTCACTATACATATCAATAGAGTTTATCATATAAGAAGTTGAACATGATTTCAAAATAGTCATTGCCATGTTTAATAAGCAGGTCGTAGTATCGAGAATCGAGAACATGGCTATAGCCAGTTGATCTCTTATATTACATCTAATTTTAGAATTAGGTAAATAAATAAATATCCACTGACATTCACACACCGCCATCTAGACCAGAGTTGAGCGAGCAACCTGTATTATCGGTACTACGAGGGAAGCTCAATAAATTCGCGGAAAGAGCGGGAAGGGGCTTGAAATTAAACACGAAACTATTTTTCCTTTTCAATATATTTTCCATTAACCTTCATAAATTTTTAATACCATCGAAAAAATAATAATTTATCCTTGGCTATCAAAATAGGCCGAAATTGCGGTCTTGACTTCTTCATCGTCGCCAAATTTTTTTCCACGCAGCTCCTTTTTCATTTTTAGAAACAAATAATAGTCGCTGAGGACCAAGTCTGGACTGTAAGGTGGGTGGTTTAAATTTTCGAATCCGCATCAGTGAATGGCAGCCGTCGCAACATGGCACGTGTGGACGGATGCGTTGTCGTGCAAAAGGAGCACACCTTTTCACAGCTTTCCTCTTCTTTTTTCCTTGATAGCTTCTTTCAATCTATCTAATAAAGAAGCGTAGTACTGTCCCGTTATAGTAACACCACGATCTTTATAATCGATCAGCAAAATACCTTCTGCATCCCAAAAGACAGTCGCCACGATATTTCCGGCCGATTGTGACACTTTAAACTTCTTTGGAGGAGGTGTGCCTTTTTTATGCCACTGCACCGATTCTTGCTTCGACTCAGGGTCATAGTGGTGAACCAGGTTTCATCACCAGTACAGTTATTCTCTTATTCTCTTTCTTCTATCTTTTTGTAAATACATATACATACAAACAAACCCAGACCATTACAAACAGACATATTCATGCACACAAATGTTTGTACTGCCCGGGTATCGAACCCGGAACCCTTGATGTAGCAGCCGACGTCTCAACCGCTACACCAAATGGGTCGACTTATTGTGAAGATACTTATTCATATTGAGTTAATTTTGTTTTACATTTACGACAATACTTGTCGCAAATAATCTACAAAGTGTTTTCTTGGTTTCTTGTGTTCATATTAAACAGATAAACCAAATCTTGCGTTTGATTTGTTTACCCTTGTCAATCGTATTTAGCAATGTAGAAAACCAGTATTAGTAAGTTTTATTGTTAAATCGGCAGCCAGCAACGCATTTTGTGCGGCCAACGCCATCTCACCTGATGGTAAGTGATGATGCGGCCTAGGATGGATCATGCCTGCCTAGAAACAGCCTATTAACTTTTGCCTTGAAGACGGCCAGGTTGTAATGATCGGGGAACACATAAGGAGGCAAAGAGTTCCATTCCTTTGCGGTGCGCATCAGGAACGAGGCACCATAGCGCGCTGTGCGGAAAGATGAAATGTCAACCACGTAAGGTTTTTTTTCTATCCTCTATAGGCAACCTAGTAGTTAGAAAAAAAATCAAATATGCGATATTCATTTATGTATTTTTATATACTATTCCAGTGTAACCGGGAGCCAAATTCTCCCCGTGATCATGCTGCTAGCGCGGTGAAAAGCAAAAAAGAGATTTACCACTCAGTGTAAGAACCTTTTTCAAGCGTATATATGTAGATTTATTTTTCAAGCGCGTATGTAGATTTCTATGTTCCGTGCTGCAGCCTAAACGAATTTTAAACATATGAGGTGTCGATAGATTTTTCTTCAAAGCGCGAATATCACTGGGTACATTAAAAGTATAAACATTCAAAATGGCGGATTTTAAACGCCATTTACTGAAGGTAGTTAGCAAATAGCACTTGCTAGGCATAAGCATGTGCTATTGATTAGTGGCGTGCACTACATATGCAAATAAGCAGTGCATACCCTGTGCGTCCAAATAACCCGGAAAATTCCCAACTTTTAAATGATTCTCACTGATTTGCCAATTTTACTCTACATATTCAAAACCATAGGCGATCTGCTGTCATCAACAGTACTCAATTTGACAAAAATGAAAATTAATCTCATGTAATAATCACACTTATTTTTATTATATAGAAACCTTATCTTAATATCTTTCCTTATTATTATATTCGTATTATAATATATATATAAATTGATATATAAAAGTTATTGTTTAGTATGTATATAATTTGCATTAATTACGTACACTTGTCTGCCCAAATTCCTATGTATTTGATTTCTCCATCCTAAGATTGCCTGGAAGAAATTGCCATATGCAATAAGGCCGCCCATTGTACTCTCTTTTTATTTTCTTTTTGTTTTTTTAGTATTTCAGTGTACAATAAAGAATTAAATAAATAAATTATATAGAAACCATAATTACACTCATTTGAAAATGTCTCATATATTTTTACAAAATCTAAGTATGGGTAGGAACTAATGACAAATCAAATTTATGATGATGATGCATAATGTATGATTTTCATGCTGGGGCGACAGTAGGGCTTAACGTCTTACGCCCATCAACGTCATAGAAACCACAATTAAAGTGCGAAAGTGGGTGACCACACTTGAAATCATAGCGTTTATGGTCGTTGACAGTCACATTGTCAGTCGTTGATACCCATTTAAATATTGGGCTCGAGTTTGGCTAGAAAAACTGCAATATGGACGTAGACAGAACTCTGTAATTCATGAGTGTGAATTTATATTGTCTACATTTAATAAATCATCGCCGAATGTATAAAAAGAACAAATCACCAAAAAAAAGGTGGTGGATAATACCAATGCACAAACACTACACTGTGAGTATTTTTGAATGACCAGTATAAACTGACTATTATATATTTACTGTTGTCAGTTCACTGCAAACGTACTTTGGACACACCTTTGCATATATTGGTCAAATTGTTCTACACCAGGAATTCCGTGCCTACAACTAGAAAATCTAATGAGTTTTTTCCACTGTGTAATTATCTTTCATTCATGCCATAGATCAAAGTAGATCTTGGAGTATCATCGAATATTTATTCGACTTTTTTATGTTTTTCAGGAAAACTATGGAGGACATATTCAATGATCTTCTTGCTGTACCAAGCAACCAGTTCAAGGGATTTGTTCGAATGTCACCAACTGATATTGAATTTTTTAAGCAAAGTTGGCCTTTGATAGAAAAACAAAAGACTAAATTTCGCCTTATACCAGCTAAAGTTCGACTGGCAGTAACTTTAAGATATTTAGCTACTGGAGATAGCTACAGAAGTTTACATTATTTGTTCAAAAAGTCTCACCAAGTGATTTCCAATAATGTAAGGGAATGTTGTGCTGCTCTCATAACTGTGTTAAAGGACATGAACATGATCAAATTACCTGAAAATGGTTACAAAAGGAATCTGAATTTAGAGATATATTTCCCCATTGCTTGGGAGCAATCGATGGTAAACATGTTGTCATGGTGTCACTGATTCACAGTGGGTCTAAATATATTAATTATAAGCATTCATTTAGTATTGTGTTGATGGACTTAGGGGATCGCAATTTTTGTTTTATGTTTTGTGATGTAGGCAACAAGGGCACAATCAGTGACGGTGGTGTATTCGGAGATTGTGCTTTATTTGAAAAACTTCAGACAAATGCATTACAGCCACCACAACCTGATCCACACTCTGATGGTGATATACATTTTCCTTATGTTTTTGTTGCTGACAATGCATTTCCATTGCACCCAACATTATGAAACCTTTTCTAGGAGTCCACACAGAAGGAAGTATGCAACGAAATTTCAATCGTTAACTTTCTTCTGCACGTATTGTTGTGGAAAATGCATTTGGTGTTATGTCAGCACGGTTTCGAGAACTAAGGAAACCTATTACTCTTCAACCACACGAAGCTGCAAGAGTTGTAATGGATTGTGCTGTATTGCATAACTTTTTAAGACATAGTTCTGATTCTCGGTTAATTTACACACCATCTTCATCTGGCTACACTGACACAATTGTTGACGGAGTAATAGTCAATCCTGGATCTTGGGGAAAAGATATTGGAAAAGATGAAGCTGCATTAAGATTAATGAGAAGTATTGCAAGACGTTCAGGTTTGACAGCAATTCAGATCAGGAATAAATTTGCGGAACATTTCTGGACAATGAATAATTTGTAAGGTGTAAGGTGTAGGCCCTAGGTGGAGAGCCAATAAGCAAGAAGCCTTTGCATTTTCAAATAAATGATTATTTTGTTTTGATTATAGATTAGTTTGGTAAATTAAACAACATACTCTGCATAATTTCTTTCATTTATTTGTTTCTTTGAAGGGGTTCCATAGCTAAATTCAGACAGACACAGACACTTGTTTGATTATACATCTGTAGTAGGAGCCTAATAAATGAATTAATGTATTTATCCAAACATCGTTCATAATCAAAGAATCAGATACATAATAATGGTATATTAACAATTTCAGTTCACATCTAAAATGTTAAGTTAAATGATACTTTCTGAGGTATTGCAACAAGGGCTACGCCCTAGGCGGAGAGCCAAGAAAGCAAGAAACCTTTGCATTTTCAAATAAATGATTATTTTGTTTTAATTATAAATAACTTTGGAAATAAAACAATATACTCTGTATAATTTCTTTCATTTATATGTTTCTTTTAAGGGATTCCGTAGCCAAATTCAGACAGACAAGACACTTTTTGATTATACATCTGTAGTAGGTGCCTTTATTACGTATAACTTTGTTAGAAACCAAAGCTGCTATAGACACTCGCTCAAGCCACGCCCACAAGTAGGGGCGGGGCGATCGCACTGTAGATTTGAGATGCGTACGCGCAGTTACAAAAATTTGAAAATTTATCGTTTTAATTATAAATTTAAGGTATCTTTATACGATATTATGACGAGTATACCATCGTCGAATTAGGTAAAATATAAACAAGCCAAATTATCACAGTCATCAATATGTAAACAAATTGACTGCTAGTTTGTGACATGGACGTAGTCACACAGGGGCAAGCTGGGCGCTTGCCCCCACTCTGGCTCCGATCTTTAAACACAAAAAATATTGCTGACATGACAAAGAGTGCGATCAAAACAAAAAGCGATTTGAAAGATTTGAATAAAGTGCATTAAAAAATATTTCAATTTTCGAATCTGTACCTACCTGAAAATATAAACCTCTAAATTTATATATCAAGAAATTAGCATAGGCGCAGAGCCCTGACGGCTCAAGTTTATTTAAATTAATAACGGGCGGGAGGGAGGTAGTGGACTGCTAGATAGTATATAATTGAAAATCAGTTCTCTTATAACACGAATACTTACCAATTATAATAAGGTATAAGGTTAATTATTTATTTATTTTCTAAGAAGGTTTACAGCTTTAAAAAGAAACAATATTCTTTCCTACAATAACTTACTGCCAATAACAAAACCTCCACAAATAAAACTAAGTTAAACTCGAACATTTATTTATCTCAACAGAATCCTCATTCGATTTAACTCGGAACCGCATCTTTTATATTATAACTTTGATAAATCAAAATAAACAATTGACATCTACCGTAAACTTTACAGTAAACAAAGATTTTAAATGTGGCTACTTAGAAAAATTAAAACAATAATTAGAAAAATGAGAACCACATCAAATAAATGTGTAATAGACAAATTACTTTTCTTTAAATATATTATAATATTTATTCACTAAATAATTCATAACACTGAGGCAGAAAGGGATCGTATTAATTAATGATATTATAATACGCATGATCAAAAGCTGGCTGCGTTTCCACACTATACTACTAATAAGATTTGGTATAATTAGCTTACCGATTTTTTTCAAAATATTAATCCCTACAATCAAACATCTAGATGAAATCGCAAATTTGGAAATTTGTATTTTAAAATTACTAACATTCTTATTAAATTATTTTGTCCCAAGTTATTAAAGTTAAGTGCTTACTTACAATACGTTCCTTCCTTGAAATAGACAATATAATTAGAACTTATAATCTGTTAATGACCCTTTCTACGAAAACATTAGTTACAATGGCGGATTGTTACAATGCGCGGTATTATAATGGAATTACTTAGGTATACTAGGATATAACAATTAGGGCACCGATAAATATAGATATTAACTAATTAACTAAAAATATTTTTGTTTTGAGAAGAGCTAAGTATTCTAAAATTCACTCAGTTTTTTATATTAGCAATAGAAATATCATCTTATATTAAAATTACAATTAGTACCTACATGAATTTGATTTTCCATCCTTGAGTACGCATTCGTAAAAATGTGTAGATGCATGTGCAGAGTAAATGTTACTCAAAATGTATTTACAGTGGGTTTTATTACATGTTCTTCTATTTATTTATTTTTGGTAAACACAACAGATTAAAATTGAGGTACATCCTTACAGCTGAATACAGATTTTTTTGTGCTAAATTTATAATGGTAATACTAAACGAAAATATTACATCAGAAACATACATCTTAAAAAAAGAGTTTAAAGCATTATACATTAAATTCTGTTTTAAACTATTTTTCGAAACAGACCCAATTTGCTATTAGAAATGTCGAGATCGCTATCCGTATGACAAATCTCTTAATATTGATCTTCTTAAAAAATATTATTTATTAAATGATATCTTAAAAAATAAAACATTACGTATAAGTAATTTAAACTGCTTTTCCCATTGCCAGTAACTTTTCTGACGATACCTTGTATTTTAAAAATAATTTTCTGTAATTTATATCATTAGGTGCCGGAAACTGATGAGGCATAGTTAGTATGTATGAATTTATGTACCTTATATTACAACTTGCTCAATCATGAACAGATTCCCTGAAAGCTGAGGAAAAATAAGTTTTAATATCAAAAATATATAATTATCTAAAACTTAGGTGGGCCTTATTTATAAAAAAGTGTTGCCTACATGTTGGCGAACATGAAAAGGAATAAAAAAACAATTGATAAACTTTTTCATTGTAAAAAATATATGTAAATATAATATTAAGTGGCCTTACAGGTATGTATAACAATTCCAAATAAATTGTATCTTGAATTAAATCTATTATACATAATATGTAAGTACCTAATTATCATAATCGAATACATAAATACATAGGTACCCCTAATTAAGGGTAGCGCGAGCAGGTAGACGCAGGCACAGGTATAAATACCCCGAAACCTAGGAAATTGCAATCATTTACGTTTCCTAATTTGAATAGACACGCTGTTTCTCTCTCTGATCTCGCTGATCGCTATTTCAACCCTTTGTTTTTTTTTTCAAATTTTTTGAAAATGGAGTACAAGGTGCATTTTTTGTTTTTTTTATTAATATTTCACCACTTTTAAAAATATTTAAAGTCTCAAAAATAAAATATGTAAAATCGTTGTCAACTTTTACAGGGTGGAGCCCCTCAGCAGCAAGAGCCCGTGCGCCGCCGCGGCAGGCCCTCCGGCCACAACCGAGTCCCGCTCAACCTCGTCAGTATATCATCTACTCACTTGCTAATTCATATCTGTGATCTTATGTACTTATCAAAATAGTAACGCATCATTTATCTTGCAGGAGCAACGTCGTGCTCGCAATGCGATGTACGAGAAAGAGCGGCGGCAGGAGACCGCCAACCTCATGGCGCAGCTGGCACGAGAAGTCGGCTGCGATCCTGACGTGAGTGCCTACCTCATATTATCTATTACTTGTCAATGTAACCTACTATCTCTCTCTTCTTATAAAGTATCATTTAATACTGCGGTACTCCGCCTATAATATACAATTTCTGCATGGTCTTGTGGTATACTGGTAAATAATGTCTAGGTATTAAGTTGGCCCTTGTAGGTACTGATATTTAGTTAAGGTGCATAAAATTTTAAAAATATATGTTTTGCTTATTGGAATTGTGTTAATGCTTTACGCTTTTCAGACGGTGAACACTGATCTTCTCGCAACGGTGATCAGATTCATCAGCCAAAGGTCCGAAAGTGAGGATCTCGAAGCGTTGCAGGGCCTTAACGAAAGGTTGAGTGCTCAAAGTAAGTATTAAAGACAACTTTTATATCTTAGAATTAGGTGTTGCCCAGGGCGAATATCTATGAGCTGTCAAAACCAATAAAATTACTCCAAAATTGGACTTGGAATATATCGCAATATAAACTGTTATGTTTTTTTTCAGTTGAGGACTGTGAACGGAGGCTCGCCTCCGATGAACCTCCCGAGCGATTCCACCATCCTCAAGTACCAGCCACTGTAAGTTCTCAAAATAACATATCTGATCAAGTTGTTTTAAAATAATTTGTAATGAGCACTAACTTTAAAATTTATTGACCGTAGACAGTGCAGAGAAAGCGGAATAACGCAGAGCTCAATCGCGGCAAAGTCCCCCCTCCGAAGAAATACAAAGTAAGATCCACTCATAAGAACTAATCTACAAATACACTTTTTATTTCAATGATGTATTAATATTATTTCTTATTTTTGTAAATTGTTCAAAAAAGAACTTATAACTTGACAAGTATTGCTAGTTTGTGGTAAAATAGTGCAGATGAATTAATACGAAACATTACTTTTACAGAAAAACAGACATTCGAGGACTGAGAAGGTTTTGCCTTCTTCTAGCTCAGAGGGTATCGTGTTGCCTGCAGTGGTTGAAGTCCCGCCTCAAATCCCTGTCCAGGAACTTTGCTACAGTAAGTG
Organism: Leucinodes orbonalis; assembly: GCA_019425675.1. Classification (NCBI taxonomy): domain Eukaryota; kingdom Metazoa; phylum Arthropoda; class Insecta; order Lepidoptera; family Crambidae; genus Leucinodes; species Leucinodes orbonalis. The sequence continues at coordinate 103,557 of PQWD01005100.1, read as the reverse complement.
TTTTCAACTTTATAGTTAACCATTTTGTCGGAAATCTTACGTTAATAACCTAACATATAAATTAAGATTTCTTACGTTTTACAAATTCAATTTTAGACGGTTAATATTTTTTTTGTTCGTAAACTTAGTTTATTATAAGAATTACCAACTAATCCAACCGTATTAGTTCATTTGTATCTAAAGAATGAATTGTCATGACTTGTAAATTTAATATTATTTGTTAGGCTGGCATGAAATTTACCTAAAATTTACTACAATATTAATCACAATGTTGGTTTTCAGGTACGGAATCTTTCGATGTAGACGAGCTGTTTCCGACGGCGGAGTTAACACAGCTTTTTGAAGCAGAATCTATTGATTTGGTAAGCTCTTGTCTAATTATTATAATCGTGTCCAGAAAAATATATTTCTGTAAGTACGAGTTCAAGAAACAATTGGGCAATTAAAATACCTATAATATTTTTATAGTAGTTACTGGTATATCACGACGTAATTTAGATTATTGCATCCAGTGATAAAATATACAACATAAAAATGTAATAGCATGGTCCAATACCTGTAGGTAATTAGATAACATTATTTTTGCTATATTAGTATGGTAATTATCGCGAATGGCATTAGATTATCAAATATTCCTATTTGTTACAGAGATCGCTCGATAACTGGTCAGTAGATGAGCTGGTTAACACATATCTGTGAGGTACCAGGTATGTTCTTATTAAATTAATGTTTTAATTACTGCATTTCGTTACGAACCAATACTTACTTAATTTCTTTTTATTGTTTCAGTTCGCTGGTCAATACGTTGACTTTAATTTAATTGGGTCATTATCACTTAGATTGGTACTTAGATAATATCGCATTTTATAATAATTATTTTAATCGTTTCACATAATATATTTGTATGAATCTTATTTTGATAAAGTTGTTACATAATGTATTTTGTAATTAAATTATCAATAAAATGTTTTATTATGAGCAACATCTAATTCACATGAGATTTTAAACATGAACTGTAAGTTTTAATCCGCCTATTATAACGTATAATGTTTGTGAAACGCAATTCTAGTTTATTGAAAATTTTGATTAATCAATTAATTTTTAATTAGAAAATTTTGAAAGATTGGCTGTGTCGTCTAAAAATTACCTTTAACTTAACTTTAATTAATTTTTATTTTATTGTAATCATTTGTATATAAGTATTTGTTAAGTAAAATGTCCTTGCTCAACGAAAAAAATTAAATATAAGCTGTTAATTATAAATTTTGTATATCTATAGCATGCATTTTCGAAACTTGTAAATATATCCTAATGACTGTTTATTGTAAATAAACTGATTGATTTTAAAAAGCTTTTAATTTTTCACTTTCAATAGCAAACATAGGTACCTTCCTACTTACGCAAAGCCAAAAGCTCATAATTAGTAGAATTGAACTTGAAGCGTCTATTAGTAACTTCATACTGAATAAGCTGTATGTTTATGGTCATATTACACATACCTTTGAGTATCACAAATTGCACTCAGGTTAACTGGCTCCATTAAATAGTCTTCATAGTTCTACACTTTATAACCTTAATCAAAATCTATGATACAAGTTACAGAGAATAACCATTAAGGTCTTTGACAAACTTATCCATACTATATTTTAAATATGCCTGTGTGACCGTCTTTCACGGCAAAACGGAAATATGATATTTTTTTATTAATATAAGGTAGAAAGCTAAAAGTTGCTATGTAGACTATTTTTCATTAAAAAAAAATCTTGTCTCATTGGTTTTTTGGAAATCAGCCCAGAAAACCTTAAAAGGGGGGGGGGGTAATCTCTAGTTAGTAGTCTAGTTGTAAGTCAGGCTTTTCGCAGTTTTCAAGGTAGGACCCTTAAAATCGATGGAAAGACGTATAATATCAACTTCAGCAGCAAAAAATTCACAAATCGGTACGTCAACTAAAAATTGCAAACTTTTTATGACTTTTGCAATTTTATCAAAAACCATCAAAATATCACTTCTTTTTTTGCACCATTGTCAGTACGCATCTTTTGATACCCTATTTTTACGTAGATTTAGAATTAACGACACTAGCACAGTTTTTAACTATCGCTGAAGATGCCCATTCATTCAGCGATGAAACATTTCCAATGTTAAAATCATATTTGTTTTCGTAACCAGGGAAGAGTAACCGTGATACGCCGAATTTTACGCGAGTCAAGCCGCGTCTTTAATCCTTTTAAACATAGAAGGAATGATTAGACCAGCAAACATACCATGTTCAGGTATTTCGTCTTAGAGTTGGACAGAATGGTATTACGTTTGAGTACCTAGCAATAATTTTATTAATCCATGATTTTAATGGGATGGTCATAATAATCCGGCAGCTCCTGGGTTCTATAACGTCGGATTAGTAACAATACCTATGCTGAAATATTTTTATATAATCTCACATTAAGAGACTCTAATTCAAAATAGCATGAATTGGCAACTAGGTATATAACACGGCGTCATGGGGGCTGGGTCAAAATAACTCGCGCTATTTAAATTCATCTATAATTTCACAACGACGCACACAGCGTTGTCTTTCTTTCTCAGTAGCTGGAGTTTCTGAGTCCCTCTACACGTGTCGTAACTCAACAAGTTACTTCTTACTAGTTTTTATAACACGTTGAGCATGGTGGTTATTAACGGACTAATACTGCATCCATGAATAATGCATCAAACCTAAAACAACGGCCTTGTTGTTGTCAGAGAGCGATTGATGAAAGCCCGCTGGAACACTGAATGATTGCCATTCCATTGAGGAATCTTTAGCAGAACAAAACAAATGAAATCAAAATGTGGTCAAATATCAAATCCATTTATTTCAAATTAGGCTTGCAAAAAGCACTTATAAACGTCAAAAAATACACAAAAATGTAATAAAAAAACAATTAAAATACTAAACTAAAAATATGGATTTTGACGCTTTGAAAAAAAGCGCTTCAGTGGTTTGGCCTGTTGAGAAAGAAGCACCCAATAAAACTCAACAGTGTAGCCTTTTTTAAAAACAATTACTTAATGTAACAATATATCATAAACTGGTGGTATCAATTGTTTCCTGCAAGCAATGATAGTTAAACTATATACGTATGCCAATGATGTTACTATGTGAAACACACATATTTGCCCTCACAATATTGTGCCTTTGACGGGCCAATTGTATTGATAACGATGAATGTTATTAGTTTAATTATTATTTTATACTCATTGGAATTATATAAAAAAACAATAAATAACAGAAATCTGATTTACACTATAATTATTTTAAGTTTAGCGAGAGGAGGTCACTTTATTAACTTTTTGCTGTATTTTTAAGCATATTTATTATTTTATTATTTATTGTTTATGCACACATACAAAATAGTCAGAACAATATATAGTGAGAAAAAAAGTACAAAGGTACTGCTTATTCCGAATGGAATTTCTTCCAGCAGTCCTAAACAGGAAAAAAAACATACTGAGACAGGCAGACAAAGTGCGCAACTACACAAAGAAACTATTACATAAATACATATTTAACTAAGTTTGTTACCTGAAACTCACATTCATATATAAATATACAAACATATAAATATATACATACACTAACATAGATATATAAATATAAACACATACATACCATCCCAAAATTTAATATATATATATATATACATAAACATACATAATTAAAAATAATAATAAATAATTATTTTTAATAATCGTTTATATTTTTTTGTTTTTAAGTTTTTTTTTAATCTTGATATCATTGAATCAATGTCGATAGCAAATAATATTGAACTGTACAAGTAAAGATCGTAATATTCATATTCTAAGTAAGTAAGTAAAAAAAATCAACGTATCAACTAAGAAACCAAAATAAAATCAAATTAATAAACCCGCGCACTAACTACGGCAAGAGTACGATACTCTTCGATGGAGCACAGCAGTATAATGCACTACCATGCGATATTAATGATTGTGCCAGCATAAATGACTACAAGCTCAAGCTCAAACGCTATGTCCGTAGGAACACTGTAAATTTAAGGCCTCAGAACTAGAGCATGAACTATAATTATTGTAATATTCATATCTCATTGTAAAGGAACTATAAGTTTGTATAAGAAATCAATTCTTTAAACCTAAACCTAAGTCAGGGTAATATTGAGCCAGCCCACATGTTCATGAAAACATTTTGCAACCCCGTGACGCCAGGATAACCTATATTCCTTTTCCCCGCATGTCTATTCGATCTACACCTGCAAAACTTTTAATTTATAATAAGTTTTTGCTTTATTTCTGTTTTGGTAGCGCGCATTTTTCTGTTGTCACAACAGTAAATACGGCTCGGCCCGTGCTAAAACTTGCCGAAAAGACATATATGTAGGCGTAAAGGGTATACAGTTCCTTTTTTTTAATTTTCACTTTTGTTACACTTTTGCTACTACCATTTCACACACCAAGTCAAACGGATTATTAAGGAAATCTCTTGTATGTTTAAAAGCTGATTACTTGACACCATAATGTATTTTTAAGTTTGCTTTAGTAAAACGGACCAGCACCAATACTTGAATCGCATAGAGATGATCTTGCTAAGCTTTGATATGTATCATATACCATTTCTGGGATTAAAAATAAAAACACAGATTACCTACAAGAGTACATAATGCATATATATTATGTTATGACTCTTTGTAAAATTGAAATAACAATATTCTTATTCTTGCATAGTATATATTATTTATCTGTGATATTATAAATGTATATATGGTACATTATGCCAAAATATCAATTTTTCTAAATGTTTGTCTGTCTATTTGTTCCGTGTATTCCATTCTGGCCCGCCCGTCTAGTCCGTTCTGGTAGAAAGTCTTTTATATCCAATCTTTCATTAATGATACTTATGTTTTAACTACAAGTCTGGTAAAAAAAGCAAAAAAATAGGAAACGGTCTAATTCATATGTGCTATATAAAGCATGATTCGACCGCAGAGATGGGAACAAACGAAAGCCGAAACAGAAAGTGCAACTCAGATAATTTTTGGTGAATGAATTCCTTCTTTTCGAACTTTGCCATAAAAAATGTAACAACAGTCTAATCCCCTTTCAAAATATCAGTTACAAATATTGCTGGTCCCTATCTACCTGCTCACAACCGGGTGTATTGTTACATTGTTTTCTTAAAACAAAAGCACATTATAGGTACCTATAATGGCTATCGGTTCCCTTTTTTCACGTTTGTTTCATTTTTTGCTACTGCCATGTCACACACCAAGTCAAACGGATTAAGTACTTTAGAAATATCTTTTCTGATTGAAAGCCGATTACATGACACAATATTAGATTTTTAAGTCGGTTGTAAAGTAATACGGATTTGCACCAATATTTAAATCGCATATACAAGACGTTGCTTAAGCCTTGATAAGTAGGTATCATGCATTACCCATGCATAGGTATTGATGTGTGTCATCTATTATTTAACATGAAGGTCAAAACAATTGTAATATGTATTTCGTATTTCTTTTTTGTCTAGACACGCATACCAGGCCAAATTTAAGTAAAAAAAACAGCCGAGCAGCATTACATGAACAAATTGGAGTTACTTTTGACCTCTTCGCAACTCATAAACTTGTTAACATAGATAGGTACCTACAATCGACAAATTTAGCTCAATACAATGGGATTTGCGAGATACATATTGTGCTAACATTATGTATAATGTTTCCATCTCGCTTGGCAGGTTTCTTGCGAAATGTACTGAAAGATGTTCGTAACGACATGGTTATGATTCTGCTTCATTATCCGGCGGAATTCCGCTCTGGCCCGTCCAGTCCGTACCAGTCCGTAGAAAGACCCTTTCATGTCGAATTTTCCATTAATGATACTTATGGTTTAATTAATAACTACAAGTCTTGAAATAAATGAAAATAGAAAACGGTTAGTTATGTGTATAACGTGTCACACACTACAGCTTAGTTACTTAAAACCAAACAACATGTGTGGATGAGTCATGGTTCCGCAAAAATCGACTGGAGTGATGGGTTACCGTGACCTCACTAAAACCGGCGAGTAACGACGCCTTGCGTTATTTCTCCGAGTGAGGAAATTTACCGGAGACCCAATTACTTTCTCCCTCAAATTTTGTCCCTATTCATCTCCCTTATTAAAGGCTGGCAACGTACTCGTTGTTACTTACGAGTTGCGAATCTCCGTGGGTGTCAAGTCCATTCGTTTGCCTACCATGAAATAAAAAACCTCATAAACAACAAATATGCTGCTAAGCCACGCCCACAATAGGGGCGGGGAGATACAACCGCGACTCGATGTGCGTATGCGCAGGGACAAAATTCATTTTACTGTTTTCTTTATAACTGGTAATCTTAATGCATTTTTTAATACCTACAATTTTTTTACCGACTTCAAAAATGGAGGAAGATATTAAAAGACTTCAAAAAGGAAGAGATTACTAGACGTCGACCGTATACCTATAACTACTTGTTTATTTTATGTTTGTTCGCAGATACCTTCGTCTGTAGGACCTAAAACCCGCTTTTGATGATATTTTTTTTGTTGGAAACATATTTCAGAGGTAGTCCCATGATAAGGAAGTCAGGGTCTGATGATAGCAGACCAGCGAAATCGAGGAAATCTTTTTTATTTTAGTTCGCGGAAATGCTCGTCGTATATGAAATGATTTTGTTGATTTTTTTGGTGGAAAAAAAATATTTATATAAGATACGAAGTCAGGGTATGATGATGGCAGACCAGAGAAATCAAGGGGAACTTTCAAAAATCGTAGGCGACTTAGAGCAACTACTACTTCATTGTAGTACATTTATCACAGTGATTATTTTTCGCAAGTAATCCTGATGCGAATTAGGGAAGTCCTTCTCCTCCGCACCAGAATTATCTAGGCGGCATCAGCGCGGATATGTGGGACTAGTTCGCCGCCGTGGCGCACCCTCCCAAAGTTTCCCACTCAACCCCACTTCGGCGTATCCTCAGGCGGGTCCAATGTGTAGTTTCAAATGCCGTTGTCGCTACGCACGCTGTTGCGAAAAAAATGTCAAGTGGTACGCCCTTGCGAAAAGCTGTTGGATCGAAAATCGCTCAATCGAATGACGTTCTCGCGGACACGGTGTTTCGAAATACTTTTTTAAATGTTGTAGTAGATCGATAATCACGGTTTCACCCGCTCATGGGTCGGGCACCCCGAGTTCGCTTTTGCCAATCATCGGGATATCCGGGTGAGTAATCCTACCAATTATTCAATTTCCGACAGTTGTGAGATAAATAGGGGCTTGATATCAATACTTACCTAGTTTTGCTTGGCACCGGCTTCAAAATTATAAAATAGTTATTTAAGCATTTCTGTTCAGCTAAAAATTTATTTATTGCTTTAATTTCCTGATTGAAATCGGTATATTTTTTAAATTAAGCATTTCCAGGTTAGACCTCTTTTGGCCCCTAGTACGCAACGAAATTTTACTAATGTATATAAAATGTATCATTGATTGTAGTCTCTGTTCAGTTCAGACAAAATCATGAGTTGTGATGTATATTATACACTTGTGAGTTGTGATATTTGATAAATCATTACCTTTGAGAAGTTTGAACGGTTATAAGTACCCCATATAAATGAATCACTAGTGGAGGCTGGATGAGAAAAGCGGAGGACCGGGATATTTGGGGCAAAATGGGGAAGACCTATGTCCAGCAGTAGACTGCAGTAGGTTGAATAGAAAGGAATCACTCACCCAAGCAGCAAAGAAGCGGTTTGAACTTAACTTAAATTACATGAGGGATTAGCAAATGACGGCGATACTTCAAACAGTTCAAACGCATGCGTTGGGTTGGACTGGGTCCATTGTCTTACATTTTTAAGGTCGATTCTATTGATGAAAGTTTTGCAAACCCAACGTGCGCCATAAAACAATAATTATCACTTTTCCAGGAGCTGTCGTAAATATTCAGGTACAATAGCGGGTAACAAAAACATGATTTTAGACTTAAATAGGCGGCAACCTTTAGAACTTAGACGTTTAGACCTTGTAATTAGTACCTCTAGACGACCGTTTGGTGTTATGGTTAAGTTGTCGGCTACTACACCAAGGGTTTCGATCCCCGGGTAGAAACATTTTGTCTGCATGAACATATCTATCTGTTTGTATTGGTCTGGGTGTTTCTATGTATGATTTATATATTTACAAAAAAGTATGTACGTATGTTATCAGTCGTTTAGTATCCATATCATAAACTAATCAGTAACACATTAACACTGATTCCGCTGTGAGATATTATTTATTTACATTTAAAACAATATTATACTAAAATGCCCAAATAACGGATCGAACGACTTCACTTTAATACAAACATTATTTCTTCTAGTTAATCAACAGCAGAGTGGATTAAAATATCCTGAGATAGTGTTTTTGTAATACACGAGTCTTGAGATATTACCTTGGGAAACAAATTTATTATCTCATAAGTATATTTAGAATTATTAACTACAAGTATTAACTACATGAAGTGGCAGTGGGCAGGGCACATAGTGCGTAGAACCGATGGCCGATGGGGCGGAAGTGCACAAACTCTTTCGAGTGGCGTCCACGTAACGGAAAGCGAAGCGTAAGCCGACCCCCAACCAGATGGACGGATGATCTGGTTAAGGTGGCGGGTAGCAGATGGATGTCAACTGCAAGGGATCGGTCCGCGTGGAAATCATTAGGGGAGGCCTTCGTTCAGCAGTGGACATAATTGGGCTGTAATGATGATGATGATGATGATGATTAACTACATTTCAAGTAATGGCTATAAAGGATCCCAGTGTAGGTAATCCTTTTGGCACACGAACCAACCACACTGGCCCGCACTGCGACTTTCTGGTCAAGCTCGACCAGCGTGGCACATAAAAAAAAATAATCTTGATTGCATCCAAATAACAAGAAAAGGCGAACAAACAGACCACCTTCACACTAACTTTGCGGCAATACCTAACTACCGCATGACTCGAAATCGTAGTTAAAATTAATTCTTATTATAATAATTGCTCATACGCTTTAGCTTTGACTTATTTAAAAAAAATACCTTAGCCAGAAATCGTTTTTTTTATTTCTCATTCGATTTATACTAACCTAGTTACATAGGAATTCGATATAGAATGAATTGACTTTTCGAATACTGCACCGACAGTAGAGTCCATATCAAAGAGTAGGAACCCGTAATTTTTGGCGATATGTTTGCAAGGTGAGACATTAATTACAGCGGTACCTAAACAAAATAGATCAAAGCAAAAGGGTATGCCATAAAATATCCTTTTAAATGTTTAAACAATAGACTTCGACAAGTTGGCAAAATATGTTTTGCACACGGCGCGTGTAGGTTAACATAAAACGCATTGTTTTATTCACATGAATAATACCTACTGCAGTTAAAAATTGGAAGAATTGAAATTTGTATTTACTTACCTACGTTTAATTGTACCGATCAAATAATGTTCAAAGTATAGTATAGAATATAGCGTCGTAGAAATAGAGCGTCGGTGGCTCAGTGGTGTGGACTGTCGCCTTCCTACCGGGAGGGCTGAGGTTCAAATCCCGACACATACCAATGTATTTTCGAATTTTCGAAAAATATATGTACGTTATCCGACGCTCTTGCGGTGAAGGAAAACATCGTGAGGAAACCTTCATGCACGCCTGCGAAGAGATTCGTAGGTTGTGTGTGAAGTCGTCCAATCCGCACTGGGCCCGCGTGGACGACTAAGGCCTAATCCACCCTTTACGGGTAGGCTCGTGCGCCTCGGTGGGGACGTTTAATGAGCTGATGATGATGATAGTATATAATACAAATGAGTAATTAATTGTTATTTTATATTTACCTCACAAATAGACATATTTATTTTGTAGGTATGACTTGGGTAAATACGAATTCCTCATTCCCTCTCATTCCGAGCTACTATTTTGAGATGAGAGGCTATAGTCATATTACTTATAATAAAACTCAATGTCTTCAAAAGGTACATGCAATGTTTCAGTGTTGGTAGTTACCTACCGCATTTAGGTACCGTAGGCGTAGCGTCATGATCGAGTCACAGTTCACTTCTTATCTCTAAATAGGTCGATATCTTGTGTTAGTTCTACGAAACTGAATCAGTACGATTCATTTATTATTTTGCTTCTTAAAATATTGCTAATTACGATTTGGCGAAATTCCAGAAACTGCAAGAACAATAGAGTTCACTTCAAAGCGCGCCCGCAAACTCTTTCCTAATGACAATAGCGCAGAGGGCGCGAGCCATCAAAGCGCATTCCTGAGCCGCGGCGGGCAAAGGGCGCGCGCCGCCGAGCGTGCGCGGCGTACACACTGCGGGCGACAAAACACAAAACTTCTCATACCTACACCAATATTAGGTTACAGTATCCGCGTCCCAATCATGCGCGGTCTCAAGAGAGACTATTGGAACCAACATATGATATATACATATGATTTTCAGTAAAATCATCTGCTCCTACCACTTCGTTGAAGGAAATTCGTTCAATAAAAATAGGTAATATTTAACATAAGGTCCGTGCCGAATGGGTAATGCGGTTTGTTTTACTTTCTCTATTAGGTTATATATGTAGATACCTACTTTCTTACATGATAACATACGAAAACAGTTGAACAAATGTTTTAACAATTAGGTATCTATAAAGTTGAATTTTACCGTGCATAATTCGTTAAGTGAAACAGCAACACCAATAACCGCCCCTAAATTAGGGTCAAAGGGGCGGAGCCACAGTGCAGGTAGCCGCGTGCGCAACCATAAATAGGCTAATTGCAATACCTAGACTACACTAGATTCTGCTCTCTTGAATCTTTCGGGTGCATTTCCTGGTCGTGCTCTTTGCGCTAATACTGCGAGTTCTGTTTAAATCGGAAAAAAATCGAACATAAGAAAATGGAAAACATGGTAACGTCTCCGCTATCTCGTGAAAGTGTTCAGTGGAACGTGTGAAAGATTATCCAAATGTTAATCAGTGTTGTTATTTGTGTTTCAGGGTAAAGCCACTCAGCAGCGAGCGCCCGTGCGTCGCCGCGGGCAGGCCCTCCGGCCACAACCGAGTCCCGCTCAACCTCGTCAGTATATCATCTACACGTCTACCCGTTTCCTAGTGTATCGTCTTATGTTAATCAACACTAAAGTGCACAATTTTGCTTGCAGGAGCAACGCCGCGCCCGGAACGCGATGTACGAGAAGGAGCGGCGGGAGGAAACCGCCAGCCTCATGGCGCAGCTGGCACAGGAGGTCGGCCTCGATCCTGATGTAAGTGTATTTTTGTTCGCACCTTTCTGCTATTAATATACTGCCATTGTATTAATGTATGAATGGAAGCTAATTTTTTTATTCTACCTTTCAGGTAGTGCACAGCGATCTGCTAGCGACGGTGATCAGCTATATTAGTGCTAAAGCCGGTGCAGAGGACATCTGTGCGTTACAGGGCCTGAATGAGAGGCTGATGGCTCAAAGTAAGATATTGTGACCAATCTCACTTTTCAATATCCATTTCTTGTGATTATTTTAACTGTCTAAACTTTAATGAATCTTACTTATCTGTTTGTTCAGTTGCGGACTGCGAGCGGAGACTGGCGTGTGAGCTGCCGCCCAGGTGCATCTCCTGCCGCATGCGACTGACTCCGCGGGACCGGCGCCATATAATGTGAGTCACCACTAACAGGGCCTCAGATCCAATAAGTAATTGTCTTGATTCTTGTTGTTATAGTTTCAATAAATACTTCGTTTGCATTCCAGGTGGAAAATAGAAAGCGGTGGCGTGGGACCGACGGACCTGATGGCCGGCCGTTGAAAAAATACAAAGTATGAAATGTTAATTTACAGCTTCGCTTGAGAGTTGATAGTACTGAAACAATCATTCTAAAGCATGTTTTGTTGCAGAAAAGGCAACAGCAGCCAGCCGCAGTCCCGCCGAAATTACCCACCACAACCCGCGCCGCAGCTTGAGGCACCGACATCCAGTTGCCTTGGTATGAACATTACTTACTAATATCCATAGTGTTTGTTGTTATCCTAAGGTCGATAATTTAACGAACTCAATATCAACTTGCAGGTAGAGAAGATCTCGCTCTGCTTCCTGACACTGTTCTACCGGTGGATATGATCTCAACGGCATCGGTTGATATGGTAATTATACGTTCTTACAACAATGTATTGTTTGGTTTCGTTTACACTGACTGCATTATATTATAATTCTATATTTTTTATTTTTAGATGGATCTGGAGCAGTTGTCGCTCGACGAGCTGATTGATCGATACCTAGCATGAGGACATTTGGAAGATATGTAAGTATTTCATTTTACAAATATCGTAACTTCCTACTATGTGAGTGACTCGACACTAAATGGATTTCTTTGTTTTCAGAACGCTGGTAACCGGAAATTAGATAATAAATAAGTTATTTGTGGTGTAAATTGTACCTAATGATAAATTAATGTATAAATTAGTGTTTTAAGGTGTTTAGTTATTGTAATGGTTAAGATTAAATTGTTATTATAAGCCAAAATTATGTATAAGAATAAGCATCACTGTTATAGTTTTATGTATTTATTTGAATAAAATGCATATTTTACGTACCTACTGAATTCAATTATTTTAATTATATCATATTCAAATCCATCCCAAATTTTACTCTCAACACAAAACAAGTCAACATTAATGGCGAACGCTAACATGACGACTCGGCACGCCTACTACCTTTCACAGCTTGCTATACTTTTACTATAAGCAATACAACACATGTATGTACACATGTGACATAGGGACTACCTACAGCTATACCACTTAGGAAGCGAAACTGTTTAGATTTCGCAATATAAAACAATGACTTATCCTATTCATAGGATAGGTAGGTGAGTATTAGTTAACAGCAGAGTGGATTAAAGTATCTCTATCTAATACACGGGTCTTGAGATATTATCTTGGGAAACAAAGTTATTATCGCAAGAGTATCTTTAGAACAATAGGTAAGTATTAACTACATTTTAAGTAGGTAATGGATATAAAGGATCCCAGTGTAGGTTTAAATAAATTCTTATTTTAGATGTATGTAATGGCTATTATTCACTTTCATTAGTATTTAAATAAGGGCTCATAAGCTTTTGCTTTGACTTATTCTAAATTATTACCTGAACCAGAAATCGGTATTTTTTCATATTTCTCATTGGATCCACACTAACCTGGTTACATAGGAGTTCGATATAGAATTGATTGACTTTTCGAAAACTGCACCGACAATAGAGTCCATATCAATTAGAGAGCACCCGTATTTTTTGACGATATGTTTGCAAGGTGAGACATTAATTACAGCGGTATCTAAACAAAATAGATCAAAGCAAACGGGTATGCCATAGAATATCCTTTCAAATGTTTAAACAACGACTTCGACAAGTTGGCAAAATATGTTTTGCACACGGCGCGTGTAGGTTAACATAAAACGCATTGTTTCATTCACATTAATAGTACCTACAACAGTCAAAAATTTAGGAATTTGTATTTACCTACGTTTGCATGAACGGACACACGCGACCACACCTCAATATGCAATAACAGGCCAAGGTATGGGGGAATAGGAATTCAACTTTTAAAAATATAAATGCATAATATTGCCTTGGTAAGAAAGTATTACCTATAAGATATTTAAAGAATACTGTTTAAAGGCAACACTTTCTTATTCCACAACAAGTTAAGAGCTTCTAATAATAAAGTAATTGCCACTAAGAATATCACAAATAAATTAAATTTAAGGTTAGTGTCTCCATAATGATCTCTGTCATAAACATAAAAAGTGTGTCAGTAGAATAACGAAGTACTTAGCGACCTCGAAGCTATAGCTATTCGGTCAATATTTAAATTTTAACAAATAGTAATTTCCACTCTTTACTCTTCTATTATCTAAGTACTTACTATATTAACCATAAGATACAATGATCACTCGTCATAACTTGCACTTCGTAGCATAGTAATATATAGGTATTATTATATATTACCTACTGCGTAGCATCGTAGCATTCTGTAAAGTGGTTGTCGACGATGTAGAAATTGTTGAGTTTAACATTCAAACAAATAATGTTAAAAATACATGATTGAAAGAAGTAAGTGATTGCGATTTTATATTTAACACACAAATAGACATATTTATTTTGTAGGTATGACTTGGATAAATACGAATTCCTCATTCCCTCTCATTCCTCCTTACAATTTGAAATGAGAGGCTATAGTCATATTACTTATATGTCAAAAATCAATGTCTTCAAAAGGTACATGCAATGTTTCAGTGTTGGTAGTTACCTACCGCATTTAGGTTAGGCATAGCGTCATGATCGAGTCACAGTTCACTTCTTATATCTAAATAGGTTGATATCTTGTGTTAGTTCTACGAAACTGAATCAGTACGATTCATTTTTTATTATTATTTTGCTTCTTAAAATATTGCTAATTACGATTTGGCGAAATTCCAGAAACTGCAAGAACAATAGAGTTCACTTCAAAGCGCGCCCGCAAACTCTTTCCTAATGACAATAGCGCAGAGGGCGCGAGCCATCAAAGCGCATTCCTGAGCCGCGGCGGGCAAAGGGCGCGCGCCGCCGAGCGTGCGCGGCGTACACACTGCGGGCGACAAAACACAAAACTTCTCATACCTACACCAATATTATCAGGTTACAGTATCCGCGTCCCAATCATGCGCGGTCTCAAGAGAGACTATTGGAACCAACATATGATATATACATATGATTTTCAGTAAAATCATCTGCTCCTACCACTTCGTTGAAGGAAATTCGTTCAATAAAAATAGGTAATATTTAACATAACGTCCGTGCCGAATGGGTAATGCGGTTTGTTTTACTTTCTCTATTAGGTTATATATGTAGATACCTACTTTCTTACATTTTATAACAAAAAAAATTGAATTCAATAACATCCGAAAACAGTTGAACAAATGTTTTAACAATTAGGTATCTATAAAGTTGAATTTTACCGTGCATAATTCGTTAAGTGAAACAGCAACACCAATAACCGCCCCTAAATTAGGGTCAAAGGGGCGGAGCCACAGTGCAGGTAGCCGCGTGCGCAACCATAAATAGGCTAATTGCAATACCTAGACTACACTAGATTCTGCTCTCTTGAATCTTTCGGGTGCATTTCCTGGTCGTGCTCTTTGCGCTAATACTGCGAGTTCTGTTTAAATCGGAAAAAAATCGAACATAAGAAAATGGAAAACATGGTAACGTCTCCGCTATCTCGTGAAAGTGTTCAGTGGAACGTGTGAAAGATTATCCAAATGTTAATCAGTGTGTTATTTTGTTTCAGGGTAAAGCACTCAGCAGCGAGCGCCCGTGCGTCGCCGCGGCAGGCCCTCCGGCCACAACCGAGTCCGCTCAACCTCGTCAGTATATCATCTACACGTCTACCCGTTTCCTAGTGTATCGTCTTATGTTAATCAACACTAAAGTGCACAATTTTGCTTGCAGGAGCAACGCCGCGCCCGGAACGCGATGTACGACGAAGGAGCGGCGGGAGGAACCGCCAGCCTCATGGCGCAGCTGGCACAGGAGGTCGGCCTCGATCCTGATGTAAGTGTATTTTTGTTCGCACCTTTCTGCTATTAATATACTGCCATTGTATTAATGTATGAATGGAAGCTAATTTTTTATTCTACCTTTCAGGTAGTGCACAGCGATCTGCTAGCGACGGTGATCAGCTATATTAGTGCTAAAGCCGGTGCAGAGGACATCTGTGAGTTACAGGGCCTGAATGAGAGGCTGATGGCTCAAAGTAAGTTATTGTGACCAATCTCACTTTTCAATGTCCATTTCTTGTGATTATTTTAACTGTCTAAACTTTAATGAATCTTACTTATCTGTTTGTTCAGTTGCGGACTGCGAGCGGAGACTGGCGTGTGAGCTGCCGCCCCAGGTGCATCTCCTGCCGCATGCGACTGACTCCGCGGGACCGGCGCCATATAATGTGAGTCACCACTAACAGGCCTCAGATCCAATAAGTAATTGTCTTGATTCTTGTTGTTATAGTTTCAATAAATACTTCGTTTGCATTCCAGGTGGAAAATAGAAAGCGGTGGCGTGAGACCGACGGACCTGATGGCCGGCCGTTGAAAAAATACAAGTATGAAATAGTTAATTTACAGCTTCGCTTGAGAGTTGATAGTACTGAAACAATCATTCTAAAGCATGTTTTGTTGCAGAAAAGGCAACAGCAGCCAGCCGCAGTCCCCGCCGAAATGTACCCACAACCCGCGCCGCAGCTTGAGGCACCGACATCCAGTTGCCTTGGTATGAACATTACTACTACTAATCCATAGTTTTGTTGTTATCCTAAGGTCGATAATTTAACGAACTTAATATCAACTTGCAGGTAGAGAAGATCTCGCTCTGCTTCCTGACACTGTTCTACCGGTGGATATGATCTCAACGGCATCGGTTGATATGGTAATTATACGTTCTTACAACAATGTATTGTTTGGTTTCGTTTACACTGACTGCATTATATTATAATTCTATATTTTTTATTTTTAGATGGATCTGGAGCAGTTGTCGCTCGACGAGCTGATTGATCGATACCTAGCATGAGGACATTTGGAAGATATGTAAGTATTTCATTTTACAAATATCGTAACTTCCTACTATGTGAGTGACTCGACACTAAATGGATTTCTTTGTTTTCAGAACGCTGGTAACCGGAAATTAGATAATAAATAAGTTATTTGTGGTGTAAATTGTACCTAATGATAAATTAATGTATAAATTAGTGTTTTAAGGTGTTTAGTTATTGTAATGGTTAAGATTAAATTGTTATTATAAGCCAAAATTATGTATAAGAATAAGCATCACTGTTATAGTTTTATGTATTTATTTGAATAAAATGCATATTTTACGTACCTACTGAATTCAATTATTTTAATTATATCATATTCAAATCCATCCCAAATTTTACTCTCAACACAAAACAAGTCAACATTAATGGCGAACGCTAACATGACGACTCGGCCACGCCTACTACCTTTCACAGCTTGCTATACTTTTACTATAAGCAATACAACACATGTATGTACACATGTGACATAGGGACTACCTACAGCTATACCACTTAGGAAGCGAAACTGTTTAGATTTCGCAATATAAAACAATGACTTATCCTATTCATAGGATAGGTAGGTGAGTATTAGTTAACAGCAGAGTGGATTAAAGTATCTCTATCTAATACACGGGTCTTGAGATATTATCTTGGGAAACAAAGTTATTATCGCAAGAGATCTTTAGAACAATAGGTAAGTATTAACTACATTTTAAGTAGGTAATGGTTATAAAGGATCCCAGTGTAGGTTTAAATAAATTCTTATTTTAGATGTATGTAATGGCTATTATTCACTTTCATTAGTATTTATAATAAGGGCTCATAAGCTTTTGCTTTGACTTATTCTAATTATTACCTGAAAGAAATCGGTATTTTTTCATATTTCTCATTGGACTCCCACTAACCTAGTTACATAGGAGTTCGATATAGAATTGATTGACTTTTCGAAAACTGCACCGACAATAGAGTCCATATCAATTAGAGAGCACCCGTATTTTTTTGACGATATGTTTGCAAGGTGAGACATTAATTACAGCGGTATCTAAACAAATAGATCAAAGCAAACGGGTATGCCATAGAATATCCTTTCAAATGTTTAAAAATAGACTTCGACAAGTTGGCAAAATATGTTTGCACACGGCGCGTGTAGGTTAACATAAAACGCATTGTTTCATTCACATTAATAGTACCTAACAGTCAAAAATTTAGGAATTTGTATTTACCTACGTTTGCATGAACGGACACACGCGACCACACCTCAATATGCAATAACAGGCCAAGTATGGGGAATAGAATTCAACTTTTAAAAATATAAATGCATAATATGCCTTGGTAAGAAATATTATCGGGGAAGGGTCCACGTAAAGGAAAGCGAAGCGTAGGCGACCCCTCAACCAGATGGACGGATGATCTGGTTAAGGTGCGGGTAGCAGATGGATGTCAACAGCAAGAATCGGTCCGCGTGGAATCATTAGGGGAGGCCTTCGTTCAGCAGTGGACATAATTGGGCTGTAATGATGATGATAGATGAAGAAAGTATTACCTATAAGATTTAAAGAATAGTGTTAAAGGCAAACTTTCTTATTCCACAACAAGTTAAGAGCTTCTAATAAAAGTATTGCCACTAAGAATATCACAAATAAATTAAATTTAAGGTTAGTGTCTCATAATGACTCTGTCATAAACATAAAAATGTGTCAGTAGAATAACGAAGTACTTAGCGACCTCGAAGCTATAGCTATTCGGTAATATTTAAATTTTAAAAATAGTAATTTTCCACTCTTTACTCTTCTATATCTAAGTACTTACATGTTACTTATATTAACCATAAGATACAATGATACTCGTCATAACTGCACTTCGTCATAGTAAATATAGGTATTTATTATATTACTACTGCGTAGCATCGTAGCATTCTATAAAGTGGTTGTCGACGATGTAGAAATTGTTGAGTGTAACATTCAAACAAATAATGTTCAAAATACATGATTGAAAGAAGTAAGTGATTGCGATTTTATATTTAACACACAAATAGACATATTTATTTTGTAGGTATGACTTGGATAAATACGAATTCTCATTCCCTCATTCCTCCTTACAATTCAAGCTCTCATTTCAAGCTATAGTCATATTACTTATATGTCAAAAAATGTCTTCAAAAGGTACATGCAATGTTTCAGTGTTGGTAGTTACCTACCGCATTTAGGTACCGTAGGCATAGCGTCATGATCGAGTCACAGTTCACTTCTTATCTCTAAATAGGTTGATATCTTGTGTTAGTTCTACGAAACTGAATCAGTACGATTCATTTATTATTATTATTATTTTGCTTAAAATATTGCTAATTACGATTTGGCGAAATTCCAGAAACTGCAAGAACAATAGAGTTCACTTCAAAGCGCGCCCGCAAACTCTTTCCTAATGACAATAGCGCAGAGGGCGCGAGCATCAAAGCGCATTCCTGAGCCGCGGCGGGCAAAGGGCGCGCGCCGCCGAGCGTGCGCGGCGTACACACTGCGGGCGACAAAACACAAAACTTCTCATACCTACACCAATATTATCAGGTTACAGTATCCGCGTCCAATCATGCGCGGTCTCAAGAGAGACTATTGGAACCAACATATGATATAATATGATTTTCAGTAAAATCATCTGCTCCTACACTTCGTTGAAGGAAATTCGTTCAATAAAAATAGGTAATATTTAACATAAGGTCCGTGCGAATGGGTAATGCGGTTTGTTTTACTTTCTCTATTAGGTTATATATGTAGATACTACTTTCTTACATTTATAACAAAATGAATCAATAATACGAAAACAGTTGAACAAATGTTTTAACAATTAGGTATCTATAAAGTTGAATTTTACCGTGCATAATTCGTTAAGTGAAACAGCAACACAATAACCGCCTAAATTAGGGTCAAAGGGGCGGAGCCACAGTGCAGGTAGCCGCGTGCGCACCATAAATAGGCTAATTGCAATACCTAGACTACACTAGATTCTGCTCTCTTGAATCTTTCGGGTGCATTTCCTGGTCGTGCTCTTTGCGCTAATACTGCGAGTTCTGTTTAAATCGGAAAAAATCGAACATAAGAAAATGGAAAACATGGTAAGTCTCCGCTATCTCGTGAAGTGTTCAGTGGAACGTGTGAAAGATTATCCAAATGTTAATCAGTGTTGTTATTTGTGTTTCAGGGTAAGCATCAGCAGCGAGCGCCCGTGCGTCGCCGCGGCAGGCCTCCGGCCACAACGAGTCCCGCTCAACCTCGTCAGTATATCATCTACACGTCTACCGTTTCCTAGTGTATCGTCTTATGTTAATCAACACTAAAGTGCACAATTTTGCTTGCAGGAGCAACGCGCGCCCGGAACGCGATGTACGAGAAGGAGCGGCGGGAGGAAACCGCCAGCCTCATGGCGCAGCTGGCACAGGAGGTCGGCCTCGATCCTGATGTAAGTGTATTTTTGTTCGCACTTTCTGCTATTAATATACTGCCATTGTATTAATGTATGAATGGAAGCTAATTTTTTTATTCTACCTTTCAGGTAGTGCACAGCGATCTGCTAGCGACGGTGATCAGCTATATTAGTGCTAAAGCCGGTGCAGAGGACATCTGTGCGTTACAGGGCTGAATGAGAGGCTGATGGCTCAAAGTAAGTATTGTGACAATCTCACTTTTCAATCCATTTCTTGTGATTATTTTAACTGTCTAAACTTTAATGAATCTTACTTATCTGTTTGTTCAGTTGCGGACTGCGAGCGGAGACTGGCGTGTGAGCTGCCGCCCAGGTGCATCTCCTGCCGCATGCGACTGACTCCGCGGGACCGGCGCCATATAATGTGAGTCACCACTAACAGGGCCTCAGATCCAATAAGTAATTGTTTTGATTCTTGTTGTTATAGTTTCAATAAATACTTCGTTTGCATTCCAGGTGGAAAATAGAAAGCGGTGGCGTGAGACCGACGGACCTGATGGCCGGCCGTTGAAAAATACAAAGTATGAAATAGTTAATTTACAGCTTCGCTTGAGAGTTGATAGTACTGAAACAATCATTCTAAAGCATGTTTTTGTTGCAGAAAAGGCAACAGCAGCCAGCCGCAGTCCCCGCCGAAATGTACCCACCACAACCGCGCCGCAGCTTGAGGCACCGACATCCAGTTGCCTTGGTATGAACATTACTTACTAATCATAGTTTTTGTTTGTTATCCTAAGGTCGATAATTTAACGAACTTAATATCAACTTGCAGGTAGAGAAGATCTCGCTCTGCTTCCTGACACTGTTCTACGGTGGATATGATCTCAACGGCATCGGTTGATATGGTAATTATACGTTCTTACAACAATGTATTGTTTGGTTTCGTTTACACTGACTGCATTATATTATAATTCTATATTTTTTATTTTTAGATGGATCTGGAGCAGTTGTCGCTCGACGAGCTGATTGATCGATACCTAGCATGAGGACATTTGGAAGATATGTATATTTTCATTTCACAAATATCGTAACTTCCTACTATGTGAGTGACTCGACACTAAATGGATTTCTTTGTTTTCAGAACGCTGGTAACCGGAAATTAGATAATAAATAAGTTATTTGTGGTGTAAATTGTACCTAATGATAAGTTAATGTATTAATTAGTGTTTTAAGGTTTTAGTTGTTGTAATGGTTAGGATTAAATTGTTATTATAAGCCAAATTATGTATAAGAATTAGCATCACTGTTATAGTTTTATGTATTTATTTGAATAAAATGCATATTTTACGTACCTACTGAATTCAATTATTTAATATATCATATTCAAATCCATCCAAATTTTACTCTCAACACAAAACAAGTCAACATTAATGGCGAACGCTAACATGACGACTCGGCCACGCCTACTACCTTTCACAGCTTGCTATACTTTACTATAAGCAATACAACACATGTATGTACACATGTGACATAGGACTACTACAGCTATACCTTAGGAAGCGAAACTGTTTAGATTTCGCAATATAAAAAATGACTTATCCTATTCATAGGATAGGTAGGTGAGTATTAGTTAACAGCAGAGTGGATTAAAGTATCTCTATCTAATACACGGGTCTTGAGATATTATCTTGGGAAACAAAGTTATTATCGCAAGAGATCTTTAGAACAATAGGTAAGTATTAACTACATTTTAAGTAGGTAATGGATAAAGGATCCCAGTGTAGGTTTAAATAAATTCTTTTTTAGATGTATGTAATGGCTATTATTCACTTTCATTAGTATTATAATAAGGGCTCATAAGCTTTTGCTTTGACTTATTCTAAATATTACCTGAACAGAAATCGGTATTTTTCATATTTCTCCATTGGATCCCACTAACCTAGTTACATAGGAGTTCGATATAGAATTGATTGACTTTTCGAAACTGCACCGACAATAGAGTCCATATCAATTAGAGAGCACCCGTATTTTTGACGATGTTTGCAAGGTGAGACTTAATTACAGCGGTATCTAAAAAATAGATCAAAGCAAACGGGTATGCCATAGAATATCCTTTCAAATGTTTAAACAATAGACTTCGACAAGTTGGCAAAATATGTTTTGCACACGGCGCGTGTAGGTTACATAAAACCGCATTGTTTCAATTCACATTAATAGTACCTACAACAGTCAAAAATTTAGGAATTTGTATTTACCTACGTGTTGCATGAACGGACACACGCACACCTCAATATGCAATAACAGGCAAGGTATGGGGGAATAGGAATTCAACTTTAAATATAATATGG
>PQWD01005100.1:0-80248 GCA_019425675.1 Leucinodes orbonalis | reverse complement strand
CATTTCACAAATATCGAACTTCCTACTAGTGAGTGACTCGACACTAAATGGATTTCTTTGTTTTCAGAACGCTGGTAACCGGAAATATAGATAATAATAAGTTATTTGTGGTGTAAATTGTACCTAATGATAAGTTAATGTATTAATTAGTGTTTTAAGGTGTTTAGTTTGTAATGGTTAGGATTAAATTGTTATTATAAGCCAAAATTATGTATAAGAATTAGCATCACTTTATAGTTATGTATTTATTTGAAAAAAATGCATATTTACGTACCTACTGAATTCAATTTTTTAATTATATCATATTCAAATCCATCCCAAATTTTACTCTCAACACAAAACAAGTCAACATTAATGGCGAACGCTAACATGACGACTCGGCCTCGCCTACTACCTTTCACAGCTTGCTACTATAAGCAATACAACACATGTATGTACACATGAGACAACGGGACTACTACAGCTATACCACTTAGGAAGCGAAACTGTTTAGATTTCGCAATATAAAACAATGACTTATCCTATTCATAGGATAGGTAGGTGAGTATTAGTTAACAGCAGAGTGGATTAAAGTATCTCTATCTAATACACGGGTCTTGAGATATTATCTTGGGAAACAAAGTTATTATCGAAGAGTATCTTTAGAACAATAGGTAAGTATTAACTACATTTTAAGTAGGTAATGGATATAAAGGATCCCAGTGTAGGTTAAATAAATTCTTAATTTTAGATGTATTAAGGTCTATTATTCACTTTCTAGTATTTATAATAAGGGCTCATAAGCTTTTGCTGTTTATTCTAATTATTTACCTAACCAGAAATCGCCGTATTTTTCGTATTTCTCATTGGATTCACACTAACCTGGTACATAGGAGTTCGATATAGAATTGATTGACTTTTCGAAACTGCACCGACAATAGAGTCCATATCAATTAAGAGCACCCGTAATTTTTTGACGATATGTTGCAAGGTGAGACATAATTACAGCGGTATCTAACAAAATAGATCAAAGCAAACGTATGCCATAGAAATATCCTTTCCAAATGTTTAAACAATAGACTTCGACAAGTTGGCAAAATATGTTTTGCACACGGCGCGTGTAGGTTAACAAAACGCATTTTTCATTCACATTAATAGTACCTACAACAGTCAAAAATTTAGGAATTTGTATTTACCTACGTTTGCATGAACGGACACACGCGACCACACCTCAATATGCAATAACAGGCCAAGGTATGGGGGAATAGGAAGTCAACTTTTAAAAATATAAATGCATAATATTGCCTTGGTAAGAAAGTATTACCTATAAGATATTTAAAAGATACTGTTTAAAGGCAACACTTTCTTATTCCAACAACAAGTTAAAGCTCTTATAATAAAGTAATTGCCACTAAGAATATCACAATTAAATTAAATTTTAATTTTAAATAAATTAAATTATTTTTTTTTCTCACTATATATTGTTCTGACTATTTTGTATGTGTGCATAAACAATAATAATAATAATAAATTTAAGGTTAGTTTCTCCATAATGATCTCTGTCATAAACATAAAAAGTGTGTCAGTAGAATAACGAAGTACTTAGCGACCTCGAAGCTATAGCTATTCGGTCAATATTTAAATTTTAACAAATAGTAATTTCCACTCTTTACTCTTCTATTATCTAAGTACTTACATGTTACTTATATAACTTAACCATAAGATACAATGATCACTCGTCATAACTTGCACTTCGAAGCATAGTAGTATATAGGTATTATTATATATTACCTACTGCGTAGCATCGTAGCATTCTGTAAAGTGGTTGTCGACGATGTAGAAATTGTTGAGTTTAACATTCAAACAAATAATGATGTTAAAAATACATGATTGAAAGAAGTAAGTGATTGCGATTTTATATTTAACACACAAATAGACATATTTATTTTGTAGGTATGACTTGGAAATACGAATTCCTCATTCCCTCTCATTCCTCCTTACCATTTGAAATGAGAGGCTATAGTCATATTACTTATATGTCAAAAATCAATGTCTTCAAAAGGTACATGCAATGTTTCAGTGTTGGTAGTTACCTACCGCATTTAGGTACCGTAGGCATAGCGTCATGATCGAGTCACAGTTCACTTCTTATCTCTAAATAGGTTGATATCTTGTGTTAGTTCTACGAAACTGAATCAGTACGATTCATTTATTATTTTGCTTCTTAAAATATTGCTAATTACGATTTGGCGAAATTCCAGAAACTGCAAGAACAATAGAGTTCACTTCAAAGCGCGCCCGCAAACTCTTTCCTAATGACAATAGCGCAGAGGGCGCGAGCCATCAAAGCGCATTCCTGAGCCGCGGCGGGCAAAGGGCGCGCGCCGCCGAGCGTGCGCGGCGTACACACTGCGGGCGACAAAACACAAAACTTCTCATACCTACACCAATATTATCAGGTTACAGTATCCGCGTCCCAATCATGCGCGGTCTCAAGAGAGACTATTGGAACCAACATATGATATATACATATGATTTTCAGTAAAATCATCTGCTCCTACCACTTCGTTGAAGGAAATTCGTTCAATAAAAATAGGTAATATTTAACATAACGTCCGTGCCGAATGGGTAATGCGGTTTGTTTTACTTTCTCTATTAGGTTATATATGTAGATACCTACTTTCTTACATGATAACATACGAAAACAGTTGAACAAATGTTTTAACAATTAGGTATCTATAAAGTTGAATTTTACCGTGCATAATTCGTTAAGTGAAACAGCAACACCAATAACCGCCCCTAAATTAGGGTCAAAGGGGCGGAGCCACAGTGCAGGTAGCCGCGTGCGCAACCATAAATAGGCTAATTGCAATACCTAGACTACACTAGATTCTGCTCTCTTGAATCTTTCGGGTGCATTTCCTGGTCGTGCTCTTTGCGCTAATACTGCGAGTTCTGTTTAAATCGGAAAAAAATCGAACATAAGAAAATGGAAAACATGGTAACGTCTCCGCTATCTCGTGAAAGTGTTCAGTGGAACGTGTGAAAGATTATCCAAATGTTAATCAGTGTTGTTATTTGTGTTTCAGGGTAAAGCCACTCAGCAGCGAGCGCCCGTGCGTCGCCGCGGCAGGCCCTCCGGCCACAACCGAGTCCCGCTCAACCTCGTCAGTATATCATCTACACGTCTACCCGTTTCCTAGTGTATCGTCTTATGTTAATCAACACTAAAGTGCACAATTTTGCTTGCAGGAGCAACGCCGCGCCCGGAACGCGATGTACGAGAAGGAGCGGCGGGAGGAAACCGCCAGCCTCATGGCGCAGCTGGCACAGGAGGTCGGCCTCGATCCTGATGTAAGTGTATTTTTGTTCGCACCTTTCTGCTATTAATATACTGCCATTGTATTAATGTATGAATGGAAGCTAATTTTTTTAATTCTACCTTTCAGGTAGTGCACAGCGATCTGCTAGCGACGGTGATCAGCTATATTAGTGCTAAAGCCGGTGCAGAGGACATCTGTGCGTTACAGGGCCTGAATGAGAGGCTGATGGCTCAAAGTAAGATATTGTGACCAATCTCACTTTTCAATATCCATTTCTTGTGATTATTTTAACTTTCTAAACTTTAATGAATCTTATTTATCTGTTTGTTCAGTTGCGGACTGCGAGCGGAGACTGGCGTGTGAGCTGCCGCCCCAGGTGCATCTCCTGCCGCATGCGACTGACTCCGCGGGACCGGCGCCATATAATGTGAGTCACCACTAACAGGGCCTCAGATCCAATAAGTAATTGTCTTGATTCTTGTTGTTATAGTTTCAATAAATACTTCGTTTGCATTCCAGGTGGAAAATAGAAAGCGGTGGCGTGAGACCGACGGACCTGATGGCCGGCCGTTGAAAAAATACAAAGTATGAAATAGTTAATTTACAGCTTCGCTTGAGAGTTGATAGTACTGAAACAATCATTCTAAAGCATGTTTTTGTTGCAGAAAAGGCAACAGCAGCCAGCCGCAGTCCCCGCCGAAATGTACCCACCACAACCCGCGCCGCAGCTTGAGGCACCGACATCCAGTTGCCTTGGTATGAACATTACTTACTAATATCCATAGTTTTTGTTGTTTGTTGTTATCCTAAAGTCGATAATTTAACGAACTTAATATCAACTTGCAGGTAGAGAAGATCTCGCTCTGCTTCCTGACACTGTTCTACCGGTGGATATGATCTCAACGGCATCGGTTGATATGGTAATTATACGTTCTTACAACAATGTATTGTTTGGTTTCGTTTACACTGACTGCATTATATTATAATTCTATATTTTTTATTTTTAGATGGATCTGGAGCAGTTGTCGCTCGACGAGCTGATTGATCGATACCTAGCATGAGGACATTTGGAAGATATGTAAGTATTTCATTTCACAAATATCGTAACTTCCTACTATGTGAGTGACTCGACACTAAATGGATTTCTTTGTTTTCAGAACCCTGGTAACCGGAATTAAATAAATAGAAAGAAAGAAAGAAAGAAAGAAAGAAATATTTTATTCGGCATAATAAAACATTACATCTAACAACATCATAAACACATTTACAGGACAGTATAAAAAATCGAAATACTTAATAAAATTTTACAAAAGATTGCCAAATCTAATAAAAAAAAGCGCATTAAAAAATTAATAAGAAAAAAACACATAATCAAAAAAAAAAACAAACAAAAGAAACATACAATTATTCAAAACTAAATGCAACGTTTCTACCTGCCGAAAAGGAACCTGCCTCAGCATATGCTGCCGTGTGGTTGATTTACTGTATGAACACATGGCAGCGCTGGTTTTATGACAGGGCCTTCGTGACGACGAGCCATAGTCGGGATAGATTTATTATATAAATATAGAAATACATAATAGTACAGATAAGATAACTAAAAAAAATATATTATATATTATATACGATAGATATAACAAATGATATAATAACTTAGTACATGCGACGTATTATGGTGGGATGTAGAGTTAGTACCTATTAAAATAAATTACACAAATTACTTATTTAGATAAAAAATAAATATAAAGAAGATATAAGGTTATTACAATAGCAAAATTGTTGCTCTTTTATTACAAAATGAGGGGAAAATCCACGTTACTAGATTCGCTTACCTCGCGGTGCTTCGCGAATACCCAGAAGGTAAGTATTGTCTCTCTTGAGATGAGAGATATATTTGCTTGAGGTGTTTTCTGAATGTGCAAATTGATTTAAGATTACGGGTGGGCGGAGGAATGTCATTCCAGCACCTCGAGGCAGCGAATCTGAAAGAGCCCCGAAAAGCAGCGGTGCGATGTGTTTGTGTTCCAAGGATGGGGGTGCAGTCCCGTTTAGTATATTTTTCTGGTCCTGAGCCCATGCAAGTTTTTCATATAAATAGCTTGGTTTACCACTCTTAACAATTCCAAACATCAAAGTCGCCAGGTGTAACTTTCGTCGCGAGTCCATTCTAAGCATTTTGGAGTTAATGAGAAATGGCGTTACATGCGAACGGGGAGGAATGTAGAAACAGAAGCGCGCGCAGGCATTTTGTATTCTTTGCACAAGATTGGCAGTCCTTCCAGAAGGCAAGGTCCGTACACGGTGTCACAATAGTTTAGTTTCGATAGTATTAGTGTTTCGCAAAGTTGAATCCTAAGCTCTTCGCAAAGGTACGGCCTAATCTTATATAACATTTTTAGGCGATAAAAACAATTTTTTGCGCATTCTGTTATATGCTTTTCAAAATTAAGGTTAGCGTCCATTGTTAGGCCTAGATTTCTAGCTTCGTGAACCCTCTCTATTATCTCGCCCTCAATGTTAATGTTGAGAGAGGCTCCTTGATTTATCTTTTCCAAATTTCTTTTAGAGCCTATTACCATATATTTCGACTTGGTGGGGTTAACGAGTAGGCTGTTGGTTTTGCACCAGGATGATATGCTCCCAAGGTCTTCGTTTATTCTAGCTACTGCATTACTGGCATCAGATGGGTGAAACGACAAATATAGCTGAAGGTCATCTGCATACATGTGATATTTGCAGTTCCTTATGCTATTCGTCAAGCTAGTACTATACAATAAAAAAAGTATAGGCCCCAAAATTGACCCTTGGGGGGACTCCTCTTTCCACCGGTAGCAAGGAAGAGCATGTCTTAGTACCGTCGCTTTTCGTCAGTTCAGTATACTGCTGTCTGTTTGATAGATAGCTATGGAACCATTTCACGCTGTTGGCATCAACTCCATAGTATGTAAGTGTAGATATTAAGATAGAAGTGCTGATGGAGTCGAATGCGCGCGAAAAGTCTAATAGTACCAAAATAGTCACATTACCCTGGTCCTGGGCGACAAGCAGGTTATCCACAACATCGGTCAAAGCTGTTGCTGTCCCATAGCCCCCTACGAAAACCAGACTGGTGAGTGGGAAGTATACCATTGACCTCCAAATATGCGGTAAATTGCTCACAAACTATTCTTTCTAATATTTTGGACTTAAGTGGCAATAAGCTGATAGGTCTTAAATCTTTCATTGAGATTGGCTGGCTGATCTTAGGTAGAGGAATCACTTTTGCTACCTTCCAGCTTTCAGGGAATCTACCTTCGATAATCGATCTGTTGATTACGGCGGTCAATATACCTAGTGTTTGCGGCAAAGTGAGCAACAGCATATCCAGTGATACACAATCAACCCCTTGGGCGTTTGATTTAAGGCTTCTTATAGCCCTGGCAACTGTGAACTCAGTGACCGGACACAAAGAAAATGTTGCAGTTCCATGTCTATGATGTTCAAGATATGTTAGCTGTGATATTGTAACTTCATTCTCATGAGGTAATTTTAAAAAATGTTCATTAATTAAATTGGGATTTTCGAAATGTGTTGGTAATAGGACTGATTTTTTTTATTGGGTAAGATGTTTGTTTTTAAGTTATTCCAGAGCATTTTAGGGTTATTTATATTATTATTGATGTTCTTGCTAAAATAATTTTTCTTTTCAGTCTCAATTGCTGCGGCTACAATGTGTTTCATAATTTTATAGGACTTTCTATGGGATATGCTGCCATTTGTTTTATATTTCTTATGATATGAGTCTCTAATGCTTATCATTAACTTCACAGTATCAGTTATCCATGGTTTAGGAGGGTATCTAATCTTTTTTACTTTGATAGGGGCATGCAAGTCAAACAACCCTACGATGCAAGCAGTAAATGATTCGACCATGCTATCGATACTATCCAACATATATAATTTACTCCAGTCTATAGAGTTAAGGTCGCAATTCAGTTGGTCCAACACTATGTCTTTGAGTGGCCGGTAGGTTATCCAGGAGGGCGTGGGCTTCAAGGTTTTTATTTTAAAGACTGCTGTCAACAAGGCATGGCCACCCAACTCCGGAGAATGCCTAACTGATACATTAATGACATCTAAATCAGTGCATATCACGTCAATGAGGGTTTGGCTGTGGTTGGTAAAGTGAGTAGGCTCCGAAACAATTTGTCTTAGGCTCGTGGTATGAATGAATTGGTCAAATAGAGTGTGTGTTACACTAACAGGGGCCGCCATATCAATGTTAAAATCACCTAATAGTATCAATCCGTCATGTGCTGTGAAAGAGGTGATAGAATTAGTGATTGCGTCAAGAAAAGTAAGTACACTCAACCACGGTGGTCGGTATGCGGTTCCTACCAGGATCACGTGATTATTTATGCGCACACTTAACCACACACAAATTGTATGAATTGAATATTGTTAAGAAAGTAATACCATTGCAAATATTATGATATTGTATTTTTATTTATTTTTACTCGTAATGCACTAAAACACGCTTCATTAAACATTAATAACATATGACAGCAACATTTACATATAACTATATCGCTAGGCCTCCCCACCACCAAATACACTGACGACATCTGCCTCTGTACGAAAACGACATACTGGTTTGCCGTCCGTCTGACGTGCGAAGACACGACCTCCCCGCGTCCAGGAGTATCGCCACTGCTGAGCACGACATTCTTCACGGACTCGATGAAAAAGCTGGCGGTTCGCGCGGGTAAGGCGCTCGTTGATGTATACGCGGACCGGCGGGCGCGGCCAAGCCGGGCGGCGCACCGCGCAGCGCGCAGCAAATCGTCGCGCAGTCCGCGCCGCGCCAGCCGCACCACCACGCGCCGCGCGCGCCCACTTTCCAACGACGGCGCGCCCACGCGCTCCGCGAACACCACATCTCGCTCATCCAAGGTCACGCCCAGCTCGCAGCTAGCCTGTCACAGCATGAGTGACGCTTTCACCCTTTTCTTCTGGAAGGTGACCAACTTCGAGATCAGATGTCATAGCTTCCTGATCTCGATCATTGAGCTCAGCCTTGAGATTTACAATGACACGCTCCAACTTAGCTATCTCTCGGGTTCATCTTTTGAACGCATCTCGAGTGCATCAAGTCTCTTTTCGACACCGTCCAGCGTTCCATGATAGCTGAGCACGATTCACGCAATCGTACCATCTCTCTTTAAATTCTCCGCATTTCCGAAATGCAGCTCGCAAACTCACGGCGGAACTCGGCTAAAAAGGGAGAGCCGGTTGGATCCTCAACGCCGTCCTTTGAAACAGCAGGGGAAGCCAACATTCTCCGCTTCTGTCTTCTACTCCAGCTTGCTCCCTAGCAGTATCGCGTGGGGCACTGAGCTGTACTAGTCGTCCAGATACGGAGAGCGCCGTATATTTGGCATTTTGATAAAAAAAAAAAAAGAATAGCCAAATATATGTAAATATTATATTTTAGGTATTAACAGAGAAATTTATGAAAATAAAAAGAAACAAAAAATTTAAAAAAGTTGAATTGCTGATGTGGACGCGAACCACGGAATTCAATGATCTTTTTCTAGTGAGGGCTTTAATCATAGAGCTATGACATATATTTAAAAAACGTCGAAATTTTCGATCAGTATTGTTGTGCAGTTGATATTTTTCAAATGGTCAATGCGGTTTGACCACTATTAACGGTCAGTATTAGGGTGTCCGTCTACCGCACACAAAAAAATGTCACTTATGCCGTAACAGAGCTAATATAATTTCACTGTTTTCGCTAAAACTGTACTGTAATCGATCAAAGAATTGCACTAACTTGTGTCACTTCTAACAATTTCTAATGTTTATAAAACTTTGTATCACTTGCGTTTTACTTAGTTATAAAAAATATTGGCAGCGTAGCGGGGTTGCGTGTACACCGTCGATGACTCGACGTCACTCCCTCAATAAGTTATTTTGGTGTAAATTACCCTAATGATAAGTTAATGTATTAATTAGTGTTTTAAAGTGTTTATTTGTTGTAATGGTTAGGATTAAATTGTTATTATAAGCAAAATTTGTATAGAATTAGCATCACTGTTATAGTTTATGTATTTATTTGAATAAAATGCATATTTTACGTACCTACTGAATTCAATTATTTTAATTATATCATATTCAAATCCATCCCAAATTTACTCTCAACACAAACAAGTCAACATTAATGGCGAACGCTAACATGACGACTCGGCCACGCCTACTACCTTTCACAGCTTGCATACTTTTACTATAGCAATACACACATGTATGTATACATGTGACATAGGACTAACTACAGCTATACCACTTAGGAGCGAACTGTTTAGATTTCACAATATGAAACAATGACTTATCCTATTCATAGGATAGGTCATTCATTAGTTTAACAGCAGAGTGGATTAAAGTATCTCTATCTAATACACGGTCTTGAGATATTATCTTGGGAAACAAAGTTATCATCGCAAGAGTATCTTTAGAACAATAGGTAAGTATTAACTACATTTAAGTAGTAATGGACATAAAGGATCCAGTGTAGGTTTAATAAATTCTTAATTTTAGATGTATGTAATGGTATTATTCACTTTCATTAGTATTTATAATAAGGGCTCATTGATTGACTTTTCGAAAACTGCACCGACAATAGAGTCATATCAATTAGAGAGCACCGTAATTTTTTGACGATATGTTTGCAAGGTGAGACATTAATTACAGCGGTATCTAAACAAAATAGATCAAAGCAAGGGTATGCCATAGATATCCTTTCAAATGTTTAAACAATAGACTTCGACAAGTTGGCAAAATATGTTTTGCACACGGCGCGTGTAGGTTAACATAAAACGCATTGTTTCATTCACATTAATAGTACCTACAACAGACAAAAATTTAGCAATTTGTATTTACCTACGTTTGCATGAACGGACACACGCGACCACAACCTCAATATGCAATAACAGGCAAGGTATGGGGAATAGGAAGTCAACTTTTAAAAATATAAATGCATAATATTGCTTGGTAAGAAAGTATTACCTATAAGATATTTAAAGATTACTGTTTAAAGGCACACTTTCTTATTCCACAACAAGTTAAGAGCTTCTATAATAAAGTAATTGCCACTAAGAATATCACAATTAAATTAAATTTTAATTTTAAATAAATTAAATTATTTTTTTTTCTCACTATATATTGTTCTGACTATTTTGTATGTGCATAAACAATAATAATAATAATAAATTTAAGGTTAGTGTTCCATAATGATCTCTGTCATAATTGTCATATAACATAAAAGTGTGTCAGTAAAATAACGAAGTACTTAGCGACTCGAAGCTATAGTATTCTTTTATTAAAATATTGCTAATTACGATTTGGCGAAATTCCAGAAACTGCAAGAACAATAGAGTTCACTTCAAAGCGCGCCCGCAAACTCTTTCCTAATGACAATAGCGCAGAGGGCGCGTCATCAAAGCGCATTCCTGAGCCGCGGCGGGCAAAGGGCGCGCGCCGCGAGCGTGCGCGGCGTACACACTGCGGACAAAACACAACCTTAACCCACCAATATTACAGGTTACAGTATCCGCGTCCAATCATGCGCGGTCTCAAGAGAGACTATTGGAACCAACATATGATATATACATATGATTTTCAGTAAAATCATCTGCTCCTACCACTTCGTTGAAGGAAATTCGTTCAATAAAAATAGGTAATATTTAACATAAGGTCCGTGCCGAATGGGCAATGCGGTTTGTTTTACTTTCTCTATTAGGTTATATATGTAGATACCTACTTTCTTACATGATAACATACGAAAACAGTTGAACAAATGTTTTAACAATTAGGTATCTATAAAGTTGAATTTTACCGTGCATAATTCGTTAAGTGAAACAGCAACACCAATAACCGCCCCTAAATTAGGGTCAAAGGGGCGGAGCCACAGTGCAGGTAGCCGCGTGCGCAACCATAAATAGGCTAATTGCAATACCTAGACTTCACTAGATTCTGCTCTCTTGAATCTTTCGGGTGCATTTCCTGGTCGTGCTCTTTGCGCTAATACTGCGAGTTCTGTTTAAATCGGAAAAAAATCGAACATAAGAAAATGGAAAACATGGTAACGTCTCCGCTATCTCGTGAAAGTGTTCAGTGGAACGTGTGAAAGATTATCCAAATGTTAATCAGTGTTGTTATTTGTGTTTCAGGGTAAAGCCACTCAGCAGCGAGCGCCCGTGCGTCGCCGCGGCAGGCCCTCCGGCCACAACCGAGTCCCGCTCAACCTCGTCAGTATATCATCTACACGTCTACCCGTTTCCTAGTGTATCGTCTTATGTTAATCAACACTAAAGTGCACAATTTTGCTTGCAGGAGCAACGCCGCGCCCGGAACGCGATGTACGAGAAGGAGCGGCGGGAGGAAACCGCCAGCCTCATGGCGCAGCTGGCACAGGAGGTCGGCCTCGATCCTGATGTAAGAGTATTTTTGTTCGCACCTTTCTGCTATTAATATACTGCCATTGTATTAATGTATGAATGGAAGCTAATTTTTTTTTCTACCTTTCAGGTAGTGCACAGCGATCTGCTAGCGACGGTGATCAGCTATATTAGTGCTAAAGCCGGTGCAGAGGACATCTGTGCGTTACAGGGCCTGAATGAGAGGCTGATGGCTCAAAGTAAGATATTGTGACCAATCTCACTTTTCAATATCCATTTCTTGTGATTATTTTAACTGTCTAAACTTTAATGAATCTTACTTATGTTTGTTCAGTTGCGGACTGCGAGCGGAGACTGGCGTGTGAGCTGCCGCCCCAGGTGCATCTCCTGCCGCATGCGACTGACTCCGCGGGACCGGCGCCATATAATGTGAGTCACCACTAACAGGGCCTCAGATCCAATAAGTAATTGTCTTGATTCTTGTTGTTATAGTTTCAATAAATACTTCGTTTGCATTCCAGGTGGAAAATAGAAAGCGGTGGCGTGAGACCGACGGACCTGATGGCCGGCCGTTGAAAAAATACAAAGTATGAAATAGTTAATTTACAGCTTCGCTTGAGAGTTGATAGTACTGAAACAATCATTCTAAAGCATGTTTTTGTTGCAGAAAAGGCAACAGCAGCCAGCCGCAGTCCCCGCCGAAATGTACCCACCACAACCCGCGCCGCAGCTTGAGGCACCGACATCCAGTTGCCTTGGTATGAACATTACTTACTAATATCCATAGTTTTTGTTGTTTGTTGTTATCCTAAAGTCGATAATTTAACGAACTTAATATCAACTTGCAGGTAGAGAAGATCTCGCTCTGCTTCCTGACACTGTTCTACCGGTGGATATGATCTCAACGGCATCGGTTGATATGGTAATTATACGTTCTTACAACAATGTATTGTTTGGTTTCGTTTACACTGACTGCATTATATTATAATTCTATATTTTTTATTTTTAGATGGATCTGGAGCAGTTGTCGCTCGACGAGCTGATTGATCGATACCTAGCATGAGGACATCTGGAAGATATGTAAGTATTTCATTTCACAAATATCGTAACTTCCTACTATGTGAGTGACTCGACACTAAATGGATTTCTTTGTTTTCAGAACGCTGGTAACCGGAAATTAGATAATAAATAAGTTATTTGTG
The DNA here is from genome assembly GCA_019425675.1 of Leucinodes orbonalis. NCBI lineage: Eukaryota > Metazoa > Arthropoda > Insecta > Lepidoptera > Crambidae > Leucinodes > Leucinodes orbonalis. Next base: position 67,309 of record PQWD01005100.1, on the reverse strand, counting down.
GTGTAAATTGTACCTAATGATAAGTTAATGTATTAATTAGTGTTTTAAGGTGTTTAGTTGTTGTAATGGTTAGGATTAAATTGTTATTATAAGCCAAAATTATGTATAAGAATTAGCATCACTGTTATAGTTTTATGTATTTATTTGAATAAAATGCATATTTTACGTACCTACTGAATTCAATTATTTTAATTATATCATATTCAAATCCATCCCAAATTTTACTCTCAACACAAAACAAGTCAACATTAATGGCGAACGCTAACATGACGACTCGGCCACGCCTACTACCTTTCACAGCTTGCTATACTTTTACTATAAGCAATACAACACATGTATGTACACATGTGACATAGGGACTACCTACAGCTATACCACTTAGGAAGCGAAACTGTTTAGATTTCGCAATATAAAAACAATGACTTATCCTATTCATAGGATAGGTAGGTGAGTATTAGTTAACAGCAGAGTGGATTAAAGTATCTCTATCTAATACACGGGTCTTGAGATATTATCTTGGGAAACAAAGTTATTATCGCAAGAGTATCTTTAGAACAATAGGTAAGTATTAACTACATTTTAAGTAGGTAATGGACATAAAGGATCCCAGTGTAGGTTTAAATAAATTCTTAATTTTAGATGTATGTAATGGCTATTATTCACTTTCATTAGTATTTATAATAAGGGCTCATTGATTGACTTTTCGAAAACTGCACCGACAATAGAGTCATATCAATTAGAGAGCACCCGTAATTTTTTGACGATATGTTTGCAAGGTGAGACATTAATTACAGCGGTATCTAAACAAAATAGATCAAAGCAAACGGGCCATAGAATATCCTTTCAAATGTTTAAACAATAGACTTCGACAAGTTGGCAAAATATGTTTTGCACACGGCGCGTGTAGGTTAACATAAAACGCATTGTTTCATTCACATTAATAGTACCTACAACAGACAAAAATTTAGCAATTTGTATTTACCTACGTTTGCATGAACGGACACACGCGACACACCTCAATATGCAATAACAGGCCAAGGTATGGGGAATAGGAATTCAACTTTTAAAAATATAAATGCATAATATTGCCTTGGTAAGAAAGTATTACCTATAAGATTTTAAAGATTACTGTTTAAAGGCAACACTTTCTTATTCCACAACAAGTAAAGAGCTTCTAATAATAAAGTAATTGCCACTAAGAATATCACAATTAAATTAAATTTTAATTTTAAATATATTTTTTTTCTACTATATATTGTTTGACTATTTTGTATGTGTCATAAACATAAATAATAATATAAATTTAAGTTAGTGTCTCCATAATGATCTCTGTCATAATTGTCATAACATAAAAGTGTGTCAGTAAAATAACGAAGTACTTAGCGACTCGAAGCTATAGCTATTCGGTCAATATTTAAATTTTAACAAATAGTAATTTCCACTCTTTACTCTTCTATTATCTAAGTACTTACATGTTACTTATATTAACCATAAGATACAATGATCACTCGTCATAACTTGCACTTCGTAGCATAGTAATATATAGGTATTATTATATATTACCTACTGCGTAGCATCGTAGCATTCTGTAAAGTGGTTGTCGACGATGTAGAAATTGTTGAGTTTAACATTCAAACAAATAATTGTTAAAATACATGATTGAAAGAAGTAAGTGATTGCGATTTTATATTTAACACACAAATAGACATATTTATTTTGTAGGTATGACTTGGATAAATACGAATTCCTCATTCCCTCTCATTCCTCCTTACAATTTGAAATGAGAGGCTATAGTCATATTACTTATATGTCAAAATCAATGTCTTCAAAAGGTACATGCAATGTTTCAGTGTTGGTAGTTAGGTACCGTAGGCATAGCGTCATGATCGAGTCACAGTTCACTTCTTATCTCTAAATAGGTTGATATCTTGTGTTAGTTCTACGAAACTGAATCAGTACGATTCATTTATTATTATTATTTTGCTTCTTAAAATATTGCTAATTACGATTTGGCGAAATTCCAGAAACTGCAAGAACAATAGAGTTCACTTCAAAGCGCGCCCGCAAACTCTTTCCTAATGACAATAGCGCAGAGGGCGCGAGTCATCAAAGCGCATTCCTGAGCCGCGGCGGGCAAAGGGCGCGCGCCGCCGAGCGTGCGCGGCGTACACACTGCGGGCGACAAAACACAAAACTTCTCATACCTACACCAATATTATCAGGTTACAGTATCCGCGTCCCAATCATGCGCGGTCTCAAGAGAGACTATTGGAACCAACATATGATATATACATATGATTTTCAGTAAAATCATCTGCTCCTACCACTTCGTTGAAGGAAATTCGTTCAATAAAAATAGGTAATATTTAACATAAGGTCCGTGCCGAATGGGCAATGCGGTTTGTTTTACTTTCTCTATTAGGTTATATATGTAGATACCTACTTTCTTACATGATAACATACCGAAAACAGTTGAACAAATGTTTTAACAATTAGGTATCTATAAAGTTGAATTTTACCGTGCATAATTCGTTAAGTGAAACAGCAACACCAATAACCGCCCCTAAATTAGGGTCAAAGGGGCGGAGCCACAGTGCAGGTAGCCGCGTGCGCAACCATAAATAGGCTAATTGCAATACCTAGACTACACTAGATTCTGCTCTCTTGAATCTTTCGGGTGCATTTCCTGGTCGTGCTCTTTGCGCTAATACTGCGAGTTCTGTTTAAATCGGAAAAAAATCGAACATAAGAAAATGGAAAACATGGTAACGTCTCCGCTATCTCGTGAAAGTGTTCAGTGGAACGTGTGAAAGATTATCCAAATGTTAATCAGTGTTGTTATTTGTGTTTCAGGGTAAAGCCACTCAGCAGCGAGCGCCCGTGCGTCGCCGCGGCAGGCCCTCCGGCCACAACCGAGTCCCGCTCAACCTCGTCAGTATATCATCTACACGTCTACCCGTTTCCTAGTGTATCGTCTTATGTTAATCAACACTAAAGTGCACAATTTTGCTTGCAGGAGCAACGCCGCGCCCGGAACGCGATGTACGAGAAGGAGCGGCGGGAGGAAACCGCCAGCCTCATGGCGCAGCTGGCACAGGAGGTCGGCCTCGATCCTGATGTAAGTGTATTTTTGTTCGCACCTTTCTGCTATTAATATACTGCCATTGTATTAATGTATGAATGGAAGCTAATTTTTTTTTCTACCTTTCAGGTAGTGCACAGCGATCTGCTAGCGACGGTGATCAGCTATATTAGTGCTAAAGCCGGTGCAGAGGACATCTGTGCGTTACAGGGCCTGAATGAGAGGCTGATGGCTCAAAGTAAGATATTGTGACCAATCTCACTTTTCAATGTCCATTTCTTGTGATTATTTTAACTGTCTAAACTTTAATGAATCTTACTTATCTGTTTGTTCAGTTGCGGACTGCGAGCGGAGACTGGCGTGTGAGCTGCCGCCCAGGTGCATCTCCTGCCGCATGCGACTGACTCCGCGGGACCGGCGCCATATAATGTGAGTCACCACTAACAGGGCTCAGATCCAATAAGTAATTGTCTTGATTCTTGTTGTTATAGTTTCAATAAATACTTCGTTTGCATTCCAGGTGGAAAATAGAAAGCGGTGGCGTGGACCGACGGACCTGATGGCCGGCCGTTGAAAAAATACAAAGTATGAAATAGTTAATTTACAGCTTCGCTTGAGAGTTGATAGTACTGAAACAATCATTCTAAAGCATGTTTTTTTTGCAGAAAAGGCAACAGCAGCCAGCCGCAGTCCCCGCCGAAATGTACCCACCACAACCCGCGCCGCAGCTTGAGGCACCGACATCCAGTTGCCTTGGTATGAACATTACTACTAATATCCATAGTTTTGTTGTTTGTTGTTATCCTAAGGTCGATAATTTAACGAACTTAATATCAACTTGCAGGTAGAGAAGATCTCGCTCTGCTTCTGACACTGTTCTACCGGTGGATATGATCTCAACGGCATCGGTTGATATGGTAATTATACGTTCTTACAACAATGTATTGTTTGGTTTCGTTTACACTGACTGCATTATATTATAATTCTATATTTTTTATTTTTAGATGGATCTGGAGCAGTTGTCGCTCGACGAGCTGATTGATCGATACCTAGCATGAGGACATTTGGAAGATATGTAAGTATTTCATTTCACAAATATCGTAACTTCCTACTATGTGAGTGACTCGACACTAAATGGATTTCTTTGTTTTCAGAACGCTGGTAACCGGAAATTAGATAATAAATAAGTTATTTGTGGTGTAAATTGTACCTAATGATAAGTTAATGTATTAATTAGTGTTTTAAGGTGTTTAGTTGTTGTAATGGTTAGGATTAAATTGTTATTATAAGCCAAAATTATGTATAAGAATTAGCATCACTGTTATAGTTTTATGTATTTATTTGAATAAAATGCATATTTTACGTACCTACTGAATTCAATTATTTTAATTATATCATATTCAAATCCATCCCAAATTTTACTCTCAACACAAAACAAGTCAACATTAATGGCGAACGCTAACATGACGACTCGGCCACGCCTACTACCTTTCACAGCTTGCTATACTTTTACTATAAGCAATACAACACATGTATGTACACATGTGACATAGGGACTACCTACAGCTATACCACTTAGGAAGCGAAACTGTTTAGATTTCGCAATATAAAACAATGACTTATCCTATTCATAGGATAGGTAGGTGAGTATTAGTTAACAGCAGAGTGGATTAAAGTATCTCTATCTAATACACGGGTCTTGAGATATTATCTTGGGAAACAAAGTTATTATCGCAAGAGTATCTTTAGAACAATAGGTAAGTATTAACTACATTTTAAGTAGGTAATGGACATAAAGGATCCCAGTGTAGGTTTAAATAAATTCTTAATTTTAGATGTATGTAATGGCTATTATTCACTTTCATTAGTATTTATAATAAGGGCTCATAAGCTTTTGCTTTGACTTATTCTAAATTATTACCTGAACCAGAAATCGGTATTTTTTCGTATTTCTCATTGGATTCACACTAACCTGGTTACATAGGAGTTCGATATAGAATTGATTGACTTTTCGAAAACTGCACCGACAATAGAGTCCATATCAATTAGAGAGCACCCGTAATTTTTTGACGATATGTTTGCAAGGTGAGACATTAATTACAGCGGTATCTAAACAAAATAGATCAAAGCAAACGGGTATGCCATAGAATATCCTTTCAAATGTTTAAACAATAGACTTCGACAAGTTGGCAAAATATGTTTTGCACACGGTGCGTGTAGGTTAACATAAAACGCATTGTTTCATTCACATTAATAGTACCTACAACAGTCAAAAATTTAGGAATTTGTATTTACCTACGTTTGCATGAACGGACACACGCGACCACACCTCAATATGCAATAACAGGCCAAGGTATGGGGGAATAGGAAGTCAACTTTTAAAAATATAAATGCATAATATTGCCTTGGTAAGAAAGTATTACCTATAAGATATTTAAAGAATACTGTTTAAAGGCAACACTTTCTTATTCAACAACAAGTAAAGAGCTTCTAATAATAAAGTAATTGCCACTAAGAATATCACAATTAAATTAAATTTTAATTTTAAATAAATTAAATTATTTTTTTTTCTCACTATATATTGTTCTGACTATTTTGTATGTGTGCATAAACAATAAATAATAATAATAAATTTAAGGTTAGTGTCTCCATAATGATCTCTGTCATAATTGTCATAAACATAAAAAGTGTGTCAGTAAAATAACGAAGTACTTAGCGACCTCGAAGCTATAGCTATTCGGTCAATATTTAAATTTTAACAAATAGTAATTTCCACTCTTTACTCTTCTATTATCTAAGTACTTACATGTTACTTATATAACTTAACCATAAGATACAATGATCACTCGTCATAACTTGCACTTCGTAGCATAGTAATATATAGGTATTATTATATATTACCTACTGCGTAGCATCGTAGCATTCTGTAAAGTGGTTGTCGACGATGTAGAAATTGTTGAGTTTAACATTCAAACAAATAATGATTGATTAAAAATACATGATTGAAAGAAGTAAGTGATTGCGATTTTATATTTAACACACAAATAGACATATTTATTTTGTAGGTATGACTTGGATAAATACGAATTCCTCATTCCCTCATTCTACCTTCAATTTGAAATGAGAGGCTATAGTCATCCATACTTATTAATATTATAAATGTGAATATCTCTGTCTGTCTGTTTGTTACGCTTTCACGCCTAACGGCTGAACGGATTTTATTGAAACTTGGTATGTTGATAGTAGGTAACCTAGAATAGGTTTTAGGCTACTTTTATTCTCGTTTTCACCCCCCACTCCCTAAAATGGGGGTTGGAAGTTTGTATGGAACATCCCGCAATTTTGGTAGTACGACGCTGAAATTTGGTATGCGGATTATATGTCACAAAATAAAAATATGACATATATTTTTTTTTCAAAAATCCACCCCAAACCCTTCAAATAGGGGAGAGTGTCATATTCGATTTTCGCAGTTTTAAGGTAGATTTTATTGTATATATGTATATATATATATAAGGTCAAGGTGGCTAATTCCGTCTAGGGGTATCACCGTCTGCTTCAAATAAATCTTGCCGGATAATCCTACGCTTTTGATACATAACGTCGGTAACACAGCATAATATCGTCGATCAAATCATGTGGGGTAGATGGCATTAGTTGACATAGATATGGATAAACGTCCTTAGAAGTTCAGTTGTGTTTGAAAAATGTGAAGTGTTTAAATGCTGTCGCATTTTGTCGATGATAAATATAATATTTATTTATTAACACTTATTAAAAAGTATTGCATGTGTTGGTTAAAGCACGCTTATACGATTGTTAGCAGTTTTTTGGCAAATTAAACGTTTCAACAGCTGCTAATCGTATCTGAAACATTTGTATCCTGAAAATTGTGAAGTGGCAAATTCCGTCCATAAACATGGGCCATTTCGTCATATGCCGGATTTCCCCGATTTCAGATATTAAAAACATTTTCTATTCAGGATTTTTAATGAAAAAAAAACAACCTACTACAAGTATCTACTACAGTACAAGCCTTGTATCTACTACAGTATAATCTTTATTTTGTAATCAACGAATGTATCTTGTTTTAGATTAATTGATTTATCATATAAAAAGCGCAATTACAAACAAAAAACGAATAAAGGTTTCTATGATAAAAATGATTGCGTGAAGCCGTATTAGCAGTACGTAATGGTGCAATAAGTGGTACAAAGCTTCACAGCTGTATAAAATCCAAGAATGACAATTATGGATCACGTAAATAGAAAGAGAAAACAATCTCATTGGGAGGAGAACTGTGTTTGTTTATTTCTCTTACAATAAACCTCATAAATTAGGTTTGCTACCCTGGACTTTATCAGTATGCCGGAATTGCCCCAAAAAAATATTTTAACGTTTTAAATGAGATCTATACCATATTTTTATTAGTGGAAGACATATAATTGCCTCTCGTTAACCATACATGTATGACTTATGTGTATTTTAAAAAATATTAGATCTTTATATATTACCTCTACGTGACGGATTTACACCGAATTGCGGGAAAATCCTAAACCTACTGCTAATAGTTTTGGAAAAAAAAGGGTATGACATAAGTACGGACAGACATGACGAATCTAGATGGGTTCCGTTTTATGCAATCCGGCTGCGGAACCCTAAAAACCCTTTTTACATCATTGCCTCTCGGCCAGGGTGGTGTCAAGTAGAAGACAGTTGAAATTACTACGAAACCGGGAAAAATCGTCACCCGAGCTTAGGCACTAAAATAGGACAAAAATACGTACTATGCAAACATAAAGGCAAAACATTGAGAAAATTTGAATATTTGAGATTCATACTTTTTTTTCTTTTTCATATGAACAAAAAGCCTTGGAAAAATAATCACGCCAAAATACTAAATTATCATAGATACGTAATAGTATACCTTCTTGTAATCAACAGGTAAATCTAAAACTATTTTTTTTTTGTACAAAAAATAAGACTTAACATTCTAAGGCCATTAAGTACCGGCCCATTTTAATCCACCGTGGGGTGGTGTTTTGGACATGAACGACCAAGGATAAAACATTTTTCAAAGTTGTCATTACATTAAAATGGAATGGATATGTACTAAATTACATAGCCATTCAATTTATTGTAATTGTAAAAGCGAAAATCAAAAATTAATTAGCTAAATAGAAATTCGGTCGATTTTTACACAATCGATATGGTAAATGAAGTATTGGCCGAAGAACAGATAAAAATTAAGAGTTTATTTTTCAAGACATACCTACATCAAAAATTTACTTTTAATTTTTCATGTAGACAATCTTGTTTTTGGTCTTAATAAATTAATATTTATTAAGATCAGATAATAGGATAAAAATAATAATGAGACGAAATACTAAAACCATCTTGCCTATCAAAAGGTACCTCGGAGCTGATAAAATGAGACATCCTTTAAAAATATTACGACATAACATCTAAGAACTTTTTATTTGAGTCACCATAACCTAAGCAACAACAACAAGCTGAAATAATGGCGAGAAACAAGAACCCACGTATATTGCCTAAAACCTGGCTTTAATAAATCTCAATAACATTTTTGTTACACATAAATAACCCAGTTTTTATAACATGACAAGACAAGGATACAACTATCATCCAGCAAATGCCCAAACTGTTTTGGTGAAACTCTTAAATAACTACACAAGTAGGTACCTACAAGCAAGCGAGAACCATAACAACACAGCGTTTTTATACTATCAGAAGTAGGCTAATACGAAAAAGTTAAAATAATTACCTATATTATATTTTAAGCTTCAAAATAATTCAGTACCAATGCTATATCTAAGACCATCTATTTGGTATGACAATTTGCTAGGAGTGCACATTGTTATACCAAATAGATACACTCTTGCGGTATATAGAGATGTTATTCCGAATTTTTGTTTATTTATTTACGAAACCTAAATATTTTTGATATACAAGGTTTTTACATCAGCAACCTGCCAAAAAAACCCTGACAAAATCAGTCCAGCCATTTCAGAGATTACACAAAACAAACAGACAAATAGACAGAATTTTTTAATGTTAGTTTGGTATCGTATCGTCTATATATATATATATATATATATATATCATATGCAGATAATAAAAAAATGTTTCAATGTTATTTCAATATTAGAAACAGACACTCCAATTTTGTTTACATGTATAGAATATAGATCACAACACACAAGTACATTGCGATACTTTACAGTCGCATATGTTTGAGAAATAAGATTTGAAATAAGGTCCAAAATACGGTGGCAATTATATAGTAGCGCCCTATGTGTAAACGGCGACAAAACTAACTACATAAATTAATTAGCAAATGTAAATAAAACAGAAATGAGTTTCTCTTAAGAAGTCTAGAGCACTGATGTAATTTAGGTACCAAATACGGCGCACGCAGCAACAAATAAATCAGTTTTAGATATTACAAATCAAACCTCGATTTTGTACCTACAGTTATATACATATAGCTATCTCCTAGGCTAAAATATAAGACACACAGCTAGATAGGCAGAGGCTAATAGGTTTATATATAGAAAAGCATTCTATATAAACCTATTAGCTTCTATTTTTCAGAATTCAGATGGACTTTTCGCTGTGGGCGGAGTTTTTAGGATGGTAGCCTATACAACTTCACAAGGCAAACACTAACTAGCCTTTACATGTACTTCCACACTAACACTACTTACCTTTTTCGATAATATAGGTGCACAATCTCACTAAAAAATGAACGCGGCAAAATTTTACGCATCCGTCAGTTGGGCAAAATTTTAACGATGCAATAAGGTAAAAATTTTAATGAATAATTTTATGAATAATATAACATGTTTCAACATGTGTCAAGCGGCTCGGGACATTTTTTGGTTTATATTTCTTCGCGGTTGTGCATCTCGTTAGTTAACATTTTAGATAAACATCTAAGATAGCCACTTACCATCAGTTCGCCGTCTCCTTTCCTTATTGTTTTTAAGTTTTATATGGCACTGTAAGGAACTGAATATAAAATAGTGATATTACTTTTTATTTATACCCAATCTTAACTTATAGGGGCTATAGGCGCAGACGAATTTAGCTGTTGGTATCTTCAAACCATAGAAGGTATATTTCAATAAAATCCAATAAATCNGTAATTGCCACTAAGAATATCACAAATAAATTAATTTAAGGTAGTGTCTCCATAATGATCTCTGTCATAAACATAAAAAAGTGTGTAGTAGAATAACGAAGTACTTAGCGACTTCGAAGCTATAGCTATTCGGTCAATATTTAATTTTAACAAATAGTAATTTCCACTCTTACTCTTCTATTATCTAAGTACTTACATGTTACTTATATTAACCATAAGAACAATGATCACTCGTCATAACTTGCACTTCGTAGCATAGTAATATAAGGTATTATTATTTATACCTACTGCGTGCATCGTAGCATTCTGTAAAGTGGTTGTCACGATGTAGAAATTGTTGAGTTAACATTCAAACAAAATAATGTTAAAAATACATGATTGAAAAAGTAAGTGATTGCGATTTTTTATATTAACACACAAATAGACATATTTATTTTGTAGGATGACTTGGATAAATACGAATTCCTCATTCCCTCTCATTCCTCCCTTACAATCAATGATTTCAAGCTATATAGTCATATTACTTATATATCAAAACTCAATGTCTTCAAAAGGTACATGCAATGTTTCAGTGTTGGTAGTTACCTACCGCATTTAGGTACCGTAGGCATAGCGTCATGATCGAGTCACAGTTCACTTCTTATCTCTAAATAGGTTGATATCTTGTGTTAGTTCTACGAAACTGAATCAGTACGATTCATTTATTATTATTTTGCTTCTTAAAATATGCTAATTACGATTTGGCGAAATTCCAGAAACTGCAAGAACAATAGAGTTCACTTCAAAGCGCCCGCAAACTCTTTCCTAATGACAATAGCGCAGAGGGCGCGAGCCATCAAAGCGCATTCCTGAGCGCGGCGGGCAAAGGGCGCGCGCCGCCGAGCGTGCGCGGCGTACACACTGCGGGCGACAAAACACAAAACTTCTCATACCTACACCAATATTATCAGGTTACAGTATCCGTCCCAATCATGCGCGGTCTCAAGAGAGACTATTGGAACCAACATATGATATATACATATGATTTTCAGTAAAATCATCTGCTCCTACCACTTCGTTGAAGGAAATTCGTTCAATAAAAATAGGTAATATTTAACATAACGTCCGTGCCGAATGGGTAATGCGGTTTGTTTTACTTTCTCTATTAGGTTATATATGTAGATACCTACTTTCTTACATTTTATAAAAAAAAAAAACTAAAAAACATACAGAAACAGTTGAACAAATGTTTTAACAATTAGGTATCTATAAAGTTGAATTTTACCGTGCATAATTCGTTAAGTGAAACAGCAACACCAATAACCGCCCCTAAATTAGGGTCAAAGGGGCGGAGCCACAGTGCAGGTAGCCGCGTGCGCAACCATAAATAGGCTAATTGCAATACCTAGACTACACTAGATTCTGCTCTCTTGAATCTTTCGGGTGCATTTCCTGGTCGTGCTCTTTGCGCTAATACTGCGAGTTCTGTTTAAATCAGAAAAAAATCGAACATAAGAAAATGGAAAACATGGTAACGTCTCCGCTATCTCGTGAAAGTGTTCAGTGGAACGTGTGAAAGATTATCCAAATGTTAATCAGTGTTGTTATTTGTGTTTCAGGGTAAAGCCACTCAGCAGCGAGCGCCCGTGCGTCGCCGCGGCAGGCCCTCCGGCCACAACCGAGTCCCGCTCAACCTCGTCAGTATATCATCTACACGTCTACCCGTTTCCTAGTGTATCGTCTTATGTTAATCAACACTAAAGTGCACAATTTTGCTTGCAGGAGCAACGCCGCGCCCGGAACGCGATGTACGAGAAGGAGCGGCGGGAGGAAACCGCCAGCCTCATGGCGCAGCTGGCACAGGAGGTCGGCCTCGATCCTGATGTAAGAGTATTTTTGTTCGCACCTTTCTGCTATTAATATACTGCCATTGTATTAATGTATGAATGGAAGCTAATTTTTTTATTCTACCTTTCAGGTAGTGCACAGCGATCTGCTAGCGACGGTGATCAGCTATATTAGTGCTAAAGCCGGTGCAGAGGACATCTGTGCGTTACAGGGCCTGAATGAGAGGCTGATGGCTCAAAGTAAGATATTGTGACCAATCTCACTTTTCAATGTCCATTTCTTGTGATTATTTTAACTGTCTAAACTTTAATGAATCTTACTTATCTGTTTGTTCAGTTGCGGACTGCGAGCGGAGACTGGCGTGTGAGCTGCCGCCCCAGGTGCATCTCCTGCCGCATGCGACTGACTCCGCGGGACCGGCGCCATATAATGTGAGTCACCACTAACAGGGCCTCAGATCCAATAAGTACCTAATTGTCTTGATTCTTGTTGTTATAGTTTCAATAAATACTTCGTTTGCATTCCAGGTGGAAAATAGAAAGCGGTGGCGTGAGACCGACGGACCTGATGGCCGGCCGTTGAAAAAATACAAAGTATGAAATAGTTAATTTACAGCTTCGCTTGAGAGTTGATAGTACTGAAACAATCATTCTAAAGCATGATTTTGTTGCAGAAAAGGCAACAGCAGCCAGCCGCAGTCCCCGCCGAAATGTACCCACCACAACCCGCGCCGCAGCTTGAGGCAGCGACATCCAGTTGCCTTGGTATGAACATTACTTACTAATATCCATAGTTTTTGTTGTTTGTTGTTATCCTAAGGTCGATAATTTAACGAACTTAATATCAACTTGCAGGTAGAGAAGATCTCGCTCTGCTTCCTGACACTGTTCTACCGGTGGATATGATCTCAACGGCATCGGTTGATATGGTAATTATACGTTCTTACAACAATGTATTGTTTGGTTTCGTTTACACTGACTGCATTATATTATAATTCTATATTTTTTATTTTTAGATGGATCTGGAGCAGTTGTCGCTCGACGAGCTGATTGATCGATACCTAGCATGAGGACATCTGGAAGATATGTAAGTATTTCATTTCACAAATATCGTAACTTCCTACTATGTGAGTGACTCGACACTAAATGGATTTCTTTGTTTTCAGAACGCTGGTAACCGGAAATTAGATAATAAATAAGTTATTTGTGGTGTAAATTGTACCTAATGATAAATTAATGTATAAATTAGTGTTTTAAGGTGTTTAGTTATTGTAATGGTTAAGATTAAATTGTTATTATAAGCCAAAATTATGTATAAGAATAAGCATCACTGTTATAGTTTTATGTATTTATTTGAATAAAATGCATATTTTACGTACCTACTGAATTCAATTATTTTAATTATATCATATTCAAATCCATCCCAAATTTTACTCTCAACACAAAACAAGTCAACATTAATGGCGAACGCTAACATGACGACTCGGCCACGCCTACTACCTTTCACAGCTTGCTATACTTTTACTATAAGCAATACAACACATGTATGTACACATGTGACATAGGGACTACCTACAGCTATACCACTTAGGAAGCGAAACTGTTTAGATTTCGCAATATAAAACAATGACTTATCCTATTCATAGGATAGGTAGGTGAGTATTAGTTAACAGCAGAGTGGATTAAAGTATCTCTATCTAATACACGGGTCTTGAGATATTATCTTGGGAAACAAAGTTATTATCGCAAGAGTATCTTTAGAACAATAGGTAAGTATTAACTACATTTTAAGTAGGTAATGGACATAAAGGATCCCAGTGTAGGTTTAAATAAATTCTTAATTTTAGATGTATGTAAAGGCTATTATTCACTTTCATTAGTATTTATAATAAGGGCTCATAAGCTTTTGCTTTGACTTATTCTAAATTATTACCTGAAACAGAAATCGGTATTTTTTCATATTTCTCATTGGACTCCCACTAACCTAGTTACATAGGAGTTCGATATAGAATTGATTGACTTTTCGAAAACTGCACCGACAATAGAGTCCATATCAATTAGAGAGCACCGTATTTTTTTTGACGGATATGTTTGCAAGGTGAGACATTAATTACAGCGGTATCTAAACAAAATAGATCAAAGCAAACGGGTATGCATAGAATATCCTTTCAAATGTTTAAACAACAGACTTCGACAAGTTGGCAAAATATGTTTTGCACACGGCGCGTGTAGGTTAAATAAAACGCATTGTTTCATTCACATTAATAGTACTACAACAGTCAAAATTTAGGAATTTGTATTTACCTACGTTTGCATGAACGGAACACGCGACCACACCTCAATATGCAATAACAGGCCAAGGTATGGGGGAATAGGTCATACAATATAATCAATCAACTTTTAAAAATATAAATGCATAATATTGCCTTGGTGTGAAAGTATTACCTACAAGATATTTAAGAATACTGTTTAAAGGCAACACTTTCTTATTCCACAACAAGTTAAGAGCTTCTAATAATAAAGTAATTGCCACTAAGAATATCACAAATAAATTAAATTTAAGGTTAGTGTCTCCATAATGATCTCTGTCATAAACATAAAAGTGTGTCAGTAGAATAACGAAGTACTTAGCGACCTCGAAGCTATAGCTATTCGGTCAATATTTAAATTTTAACAAATAGTAATTTCCACTCTTTACTCTTCTATTATCTAAGTACTTACATGTTACTTATATTAACCATAAGATACAATGATCACTCGTCATAACTTGCACTTCGTAGCATAGTAATATATAGGTATTATTATATATTACCTACTGCGTAGCATCGTAGCATTCTGTAAAGTGGTTGTCGACGATGTAGAAATTGTTGAGTTTAACATTCAAACAAATAATGTTAAAAATACATGATTGAAAGAAGTAAGTGATTGCGATTTTATATTTAACACACAAATAGACATATTTATTTTGTAGGTATGACTTGGATAAATACGAATTCCTCATTCCCTCTCATTCCTCCCTTACAATTTGAAATGAGAGGCTATAGTCATATTACTTATATGTCAAAAATCAATGTCTTCAAAAGGTACATGCAATGTTTCAGTGTTGGTAGTTACATACCGCATTTAGGTACCGTAGGCATAGCGTCATGATCGAGTCACAGTTCACTTCTTATCTAAATAGGTTGATATCTTGTGTTAGTTCTACGAAACTGAATCAGTACGATTCATTTTTATTATTATTTTGCTTCTTAAAATATTGCTAATTACGATTTGGCGAAATTCCAGAAACTGCAAGAACAATAGAGTTCACTTCAAAGCGCGCCCGCAAACTCTTTCCTAATGACAATAGCGCAGAGGGCGCGAGCCATCAAAGCGCATTCCTGAGCCGCGGCGGGCAAAGGGCGCGCGCCGCCGAGCGTGCGCGGCGTACACACTGCGGGCGACAAAACACAAAACTTCTCATACCTACACCAATATTATCAGGTTACAGTATCCGCGTCCCAATCATGCGCGGTCTCAAGAGAGACTATTGGAACCAACATATGATTTTCAGTAAAATCATCTGCTCCTACCACTTCGTTGAAGGAAATTCGTTCAATAAAAATAGGTAATATTTAACATAAGTCCGTGCCGAATGGGTAATGCGGTTTGTTTTACTTTCTCTATTAGGTTATATATGCAGATACCTACTTTCTTACATTTATAACAAAAAAATGAATTCAATAACATCGAAAACAGTTGAACAAATGTTTTAACAATTAGGTATCTATAAAGTTGAATTTTACCGTGCATAATTCGTTAAGTGAAACAGCAACACCAATAACCGCCCCTAAATTAGGGTCAAAGGGGCGGAGCCACAGTGCAGGTAGCCGCGTGCGCAACCATAAATAGGCTAATTGCAATACCTAGACTACACTAGATTCTGCTCTCTTGAATCTTTCGGGTGCATTTCCTGGTCGTGCTCTTTGCGCTAATACTGCGAGTTCTGTTTAAATCAGAAAAAAATCGAACATAAGAAAATGGAAAACATGGTAACGTCTCCGCTATCTTGTGAAAGTGTTCAGTGGAACGTGTGAAAGAATATCCAAATGTTAATCAGCGTTGTTATTTGTGTTTCAGGGTGGAACCACTCAGCAGCGAGCGCCCGTGCGTCGCCGCGGCAGGCCCTCCGGCCACAACCGAGTCCCGCTCAACCTCGTCAGTATATCATCTACACGTCTACCCGTTTCCTAGTGTATCGTCTTATGTTAATCAACACTAAAGTGCACAATTTTGCTTGCAGGAGCAACGCCGCGCCCGGAACGCGATGTACGAGAAGGAGCGGCGGGAGGAAACCGCCAGCCTCATGGCGCAGCTGGCACAGGAGGTCGGCCTCGATCCTGATGTAAGTGTATTTTTGTTCGCACCTTTCTGCTATTAATATACTGCCATTGTATTAATGTATGAATGGAAGCTAATTTTTTTATTCTACCTTTCAGGTAGTGCACAGCGATCTGCTAGCGACGGTGATCAGCTATATTAGTGCTAAAGCCGGTGCAGAGGACATCTGTGCGTTACAGGGCCTGAATGAGAGGCTGATGGCTCAAAGTAAGATATTGTGACCAATCTCACTTTTCAATGTCCATTTCTTGTGATTATTTTAACTGTCTAAACTTTAATGAATCTTACTTATCTGTTTGTTCAGTTGCGGACTGCGAGCGGAGACTGGCGTGTGAGCTGCCGCCCCAGGTGCATCTCCTGCCGCATGCGACTGACTCCGCGGGACCGGCGCCATATAATGTGAGTCACCACTAACAGGGCCTCAGATCCAATAAGTAATTGTCTTGATTCTTGTTGTTATAGTTTCAATAAATACTTCGTTTGCATTCCAGGTGGAAAATAGAAAGCGGTGGCGTGAGACCGACGGACCTGATGGCCGGCCGTTGAAAAAATACAAAGTATGAAATAGTTAATTTACAGCTTCGCTTGAGAGTTGATAGTACTGAAACAATCATTCTAAAGCATGTTTTTGTTGCAGAAAAGGCAACAGCAGCCAGCCGCAGTCCCCGCCGAAATGTACCCACCACAACCCGCGCCGCAGCTTGAGGCACCGACATCCAGTTGCCTTGGTATGAACATTACTTACTAATATAGTTTTTGTTGTTTATAAGGTCGATAATTTAACGAACTTAATATCAACTTGCAGGTAGAGAAGATCTCGCTCTGCTTCCTGACACTGTTCTACCGGTGGATATGATCTCAACGGCATCGGTTGATATGGTAATTATACGTTCTTACAACAATGTATTGTTTGGTTTCGTTTACACTGACTGCATTATATTATAATTCTATATTTTTTATTTTTAGATGGATCTGGAGCAGTTGTCGCTCGACGAGCTGATTGATCGATACCTAGCATGAGGACATTTGGAAGATATGTAAGTATTTCATTTCACAAATATCGTAACTTCCTACTATGTGAGTGACTCGACACTAAATGGATTTCTTTGTTTTCAGAACGCTGGTAACCGGAAATTAGATAATAAATAAGTTATTTGTGGTGTAAATTGTACCTAATGATAAGTTAATGTATTAATTAGTGTTTTAAGGTGTTTAGTTGTTGTAATGGTTAGGATTAAATTGTTATTATAAGCCAAAATTATGTATAAGAATTAGCATCACTGTTATAGTTTTATGTATTTATTTGAATAAAATGCATATTTTACGTACCTACTGAATTCAATTATTTTAATTATATCATATTCAAATCCATCCCAAATTTTACTCTCAACACAAAACAAGTCAACATTAATGGCGAACGCTAACATGACGACTCGGCCACGCCTACTACCTTTCACAGCTTGCTATACTTTTACTATAAGCAATACAACACATGTATGTACACATGTGACATAGGGACTACTACAGCTATACCTTAGGAAGCGAAACTGTTTAGATTTCGCAATATAAAACAATGACTTATCCTATTCATAGGATAGGTAGGTGAGTATTAGTTAACAGCAGAGTGGATTAAAGTATCTCTATCTAATACACGGGTCTTGAGATATTATCTTGGGAAACAAAGTTATTATCGCAAGAGAATCTTTAGAACAATAGGTAAGTATTAACTACATTTTAAGTAGGTAATGGTTATAAAGGATCCCAGTGTAGGTTTAAATAAATTCTTTATTTTAGATGTATGTAATGGCTATTATTCACTTTCATTAGTATTTATAATAAGGGCTCATAAGCTTTTGCTTTGACTTATTCTAAATTATTACCTGAAACAGAAATCGGTATTTTTTCATATTTCTCATTGGACTCCCACTAACCTAGTTACATAGGAGTTCGATATAGAATTGATTGACTTTTCGAAAACTGCACCGACAATAGAGTCCATATCAATTAGAGAGCACCCGTATTTTTTTGACGATATGTTTGCAAGGTGAGACATTAATTACAGCGGTATCTAAACAAAATAGATCAAAGCAAACGGGTATGCCATAGAATATCCTTTCAAATGTTTAAACAATAGACTTCGACAAGTTGGCAAAATATGTTTTGCACACGGCGCGTGTAGGTTAACATAAAACGCATTGTTTCATTCACATTAATAGTACCTACAACAGTCAAAAATTTAGGAATTTGTATTTACCTACGTTTGCATGAACGGACACACGCGACCACACCTCAATATGCAATAACAGGCCAAGGTATGGGGGAATAGGAATTCAACTTTTAAAAATATAAATGCATAATATTGCCTTGGTAAGAAAGTATTACTAAGAGTATTTTAAAGATACTGTTTAAAGGCAACACTTTCTTATTCCACAACAAGTTAAGAGCTTCTAATAATAAAGTAATTGCCACTAAGAATATCACAAATAAATTAAATTTAAGGTTAGTGTCTCCATAATGATCTCTGTCATAAACATAAAAAGTGTGTCAGTAGAATAACGAAGTACTTAGCGACCTCGAAGCTATAGCTATTCGGTCAATATTTAAATTTTAACAAATAGTAATTTCCACTCTTTACTCTTCTATTATCTAAGTACTTACATGTTACTTATATTAACCATAAGATACAATGATCACTCGTCATAACTTGCACTTCGTAGCATAGTAATATATAGGTATTATTATATATTACCTACTGCGTAGCATCGTAGCATTCTGTAAAGTGGTTGTCGACGATGTAGAAATTGTTGAGTTTAACATTCAAACAAATAATGTTAAAAATACATGATTGAAAGAAGTAAGTGATTGCGATTTTATATTTAACACACAAATAGACATATTTATTTTGTAGGTATGACTTGGATAAATACGAATTCCTCATTCCCTCTCATTCCTCCCTTACAATTTGAATGAGAGGCTATAGTCATATTACTTATATGTCAAAAATCAATGTCTTCAAAAGGTACATGCAATGTTTCAGTGTTGGTAGTTACCTACCGCATTTAGGTACCGTAGGCATAGCGTCATGATCGAGTCACAGTTCACTTCTTATCTCTAAATAGGTTGATATCTTGTGTTAGTTCTACGAAACTGAATCAGTACGATTCATTTATTATTATTATTTTGCTTCTTAAAATATTGCTAATTACGATTTGGCGAAATTCCAGAAACTGCAAGAACAATAGAGTTCACTTCAAAGCGCGCCCGCAAACTCTTTCCTAATGACAATAGCGCAGAGGGCGCGAGCCATCAAAGCGCATTCCTGAGCCGCGGCGGGCAAAGGGCGCGCGCCGCCGAGCGTGCGCGGCGTACACACTGCGGGCGACAAAACACAAAACTTCTCATACCTACACCAATATTATCAGGTTACAGTATCCGCGTCCCAATCATGCGCGGTCTCAAGAGAGACTATTGGAACCAACATATGATTTTCAGTAAAATCATCTGCTCCTACCACTTCGTTGAAAGAAATTCGTTCAATAAAAATAGGTAATATTTAACATAACGTCGTCGCCGATGGGTAATGCGGTTTGTTTTACTTTCTTATTAGGTTATATATGTAGATACCTACTTCTTACATTTTATAACAAAAAAATTGAACTTCAATAACATCCGAAACAGTTGACAAACGTGTTTAACAATTAGGTATCTATAAGTTGAATTTTACCGTGCATATATCGTTAAGTGAAACGCAACACCCAATAACCGCCCCAAATTAGGGTCAAAGGGGCGGAGCCACAGTGCAGGTAGCCGCGTGCGCAACCATAATAGCGCTAATTGCAAATACCTAGACTAACACTAGATTCTGCTCTCTTGAACTTTCGGGTGCATTTCCTGTCGTGCTCTTTGCGCTAATACTGCGAGTTCTGTTTAAATCGGAAAAAATCGAACATAAGAAAATGGAAAACATGGTAACGTCTCCGCTATCTTGTGAAAGTGTTCAGTGGAACGTGTGAAAGAATATCCAAATGTTAATCAGCGTTGTTATTTGTGTTTCAGGGTGGAACCACTCAGCAGCGAGCGCCCGTGCGTCGCCGCGGCAGGCCCTCCGGCCACAACCGAGTCCCGCTCAACCTCGTCAGTATATCATCTACACGTCTACCCGTTTCCTAGTGTATCGTCTTATGTTAATCAACACTAAAGTGCACAATTTTGCTTGCAGGAGCAACGCCGCGCCCGGAACGCGATGTACGAGAAGGAGCGGCGGGAGGAAACCGCCAGCCTCATGGCGCAGCTGGCACAGGAGGTCGGCCTCGATCCTGATGTAAGTGTATTTTTGTTCGCACCTTTCTGCTATTAATATACTGCCATTGTATTAATGTATGAATGGAAGCTAATTTTTTTATTCTACCTTTCAGGTAGTGCACAGCGATCTGCTAGCGACGGTGATCAGCTATATTAGTGCTAAAGCCGGTGCAGAGGACATCTGTGCGTTACAGGGCCTGAACGAGAGGCTGATGGCTCAAAGTAAGATATTGTGACCAATCTCACTTTTCAATATCCATTTCTTGTGATTATTTTAACTGTCTAAACTTTAATGAATCTTACTTATCTGTTTGTTCAGTTGCGGACTGCGAGCGGAGACTGGCGTGTGAGCTGCCGCCCCAGGTGCATCTCCTGCCGCATGCGACTGACTCCGCGGGACCGGCGCCATATAATGTGAGTCACCACTAACAGGGCTTCAGATCCAATAAGTACCTAATTGTCTTGATTCTTGTTGTTATAGTTTCAATAAATACTTCGTTTGCATTCCAGGTGGAAAATAGAAAGCGGTGGCGTGAGACCGACGGACCTGATGGCCGGCCGTTGAAAAAATACAAAGTATGAAATAGTTAATTTACAGCTTCGCTTGAGAGTTGATAGTACTGAAACAATCATTCTAAAGCATGTTTTTGTTGCAGAAAAGGCAACAGCAGCCAGCCGCAGTCCCCGCCGAAATGTACCCACCACAACCCGCGCCGCAGCTTGAGGCACCGACATCCAGTTGCCTTGGTATGAACATTACTTACTAATATCCATTGTTTTTGTTGTTATCCTAAGGTCGATAATTTAACGAACTTAATATCAACTTGCAGGTAGAGAAGATCTCGCTCTGCTTCCTGACACTGTTCTACCGGTGGATATGATCTCAACGCATCGGTTGATATGGTAATTATACGTTCTTACAACAATGTATTGTTTGGTTTCGTTTACACTGACTGCATTATATTTAATTCTATATTTTTATTTTTAGATGGATCTGGAGCAGTTGTCGCTCGACGAGCTGATTGATCGATACCTAGCATGAGGACATTGGGAAGATATGTAAGTATTTCATTTCACAAATATCGTAACTTCCTACTATGTGAGTGACTCGACACTAAATGGATTTCTTTGTTTTCAGAACGCTGGTAACCGGAAATTAGATAATAAATAAGTTATTTGTGGTGTAAATTGTACCTAATGATAGTTAATGTATTAATTAGTGTTTTAAGGTGTTTAGTTGTTGTAATGGTTAGGATTAAATTGTTATTATAAGCCAAAATTATGTATAAGAATTAGCATCACTGTTATGTTTTATGTATTTATTTGAATAAAATGCATATTTTACGTACCTACTGAATTCAATTATTTTAATTATATCATATTCAAATCCATCCCAAATTTTACTCTCAACACAAAACAAGTCAACATTAATGGCGAACGCTAACATGACGACTCGGCCACGCCTACTACCTTTCACAGCTTGCTATACTTTTACTATAAGCAATACAACACATGTATGTACACATGTGACATAGGGACTAACTACAGCTATACCACTTAGGAAGCGAAACTGTTTAGATTTCGCAATATAAACAATGACTTATCCCTATTCATAGGATAGGTAGGTGAGTATTAGTTAACAGCAGAGTGGATTAAAGTATCTCTATCTAAAACCGGGTCTTGAGATATTATCTGGGAACAAAGTTATTATCGCAAGAGTATCTTTAGAAAATAGGTAAGTATTAACTAATTTTAAGTAGGTAATGGATATAAAGGATCCCGTGTAGGTTTTTAAATATTCTTATTTTAGATGTATGTAATGGCTATTATTCACTTTCATTAGTATTTATATAAGGGTCATAAGCTTTTGCTTTGACTTATTCTAAATTATGTATGCAGATCTTTTCGTCCAAAATACCTCAGTGTCTCAAGACGAAGGTTTTTGACCAGTGTGTGTTGCAGTTATGACATACGGAAGCGAAACGTGGTCGCTCCAAGGGCCTCTTGAATAGACTCAAGGTTGCTCAGCGTGCTATGGAAAGGGCTAGTTAGGTGTCTCCCTACGCGATAAATCCGAAACGATGATATCCGTAGGAGAATAGGGTGACCGACATAGCCCAGAGGATTAGCAAGTTGAAGTGGCAGTGGGCAGGGCAATAGTGCGTAGAACCGATGGCCGATGGGGCGGAAAGGTTCTCGAGTGGCGTGCCACGTAACGGAAAGCGAAGCGTAGGCCGCCCCTAACCAGATGGACGGATGATCTGGTAAAAGGTGGCGGGTGGCAGATGGATGTCAACTGGCAAGGATCGGTTCCGCGTTGAAATCATTAGGGGAGGCCTTCGTTCAGCAGTGGACATAATTAAGGCTGTATGATGATGATGATGATGATGATCTAAATTATTACTGAACGCAGAAATCGGTATTTTTTCATATTTCTCATTGGATTCCCACTAACCTAGTTACATAGGAGTTCGATTATAGAATTGATTGACTTTCGAAAACTGCACCGACATAGCAGTCATATCAATTAGAGAGCACCCGTATTTTTTGACGATATGTTTTGCAAGGTGAGACATTAATTAAGCGGTATCTAAACAAATAGATCAAAGCAAACGGGTATGCCATAGAATATCCTTTCAAATGTTTAAACAATAGACTTCGACAAATTGGCAAAATATGTTTTGCACACAGCCGTATAGGTTAAATAAAACGCATTGTTTCATTCACATTAATAGTACTACAACAGTAAAAATTTAGGAATTTGTATTTACCTACGTTTGCATGAACGGACACACGCGACCACACATCAATATGCAATAACAGGCCAAGGTATGGGGAATAGAAGTCAACTTTTAAAAATATAAATGCATATATTTGCCTTGGTAAGAAAGTATTACCTATAAGATATTTTAAAGAATACCGTTTAAAGGCAACACTTTCTTATTCCACAACAGTTAAGAGCTTCTATAATAAAGTAATTGCCACTAAGAATATCACAAATAAATTAAATTTTAAGGTTAGTGTCTCCATAATGATCTCTGTCATAAACATAAAAAGTGTGTCAGTAGAATAACGAAGTACTTAGCGACCTCGAAGCTATAGCTATTCGGTCAATATTTAAATTTTAACAATAGTAATTTCCACTCTTTACTCTTCTATTATCTAAGTATTACTGTTACTTATATTAACCATAAGATACAATGATCACTCGTCATAACTTGCACTTCGTAGCATAGTAATATATAGGTATTTTTATAATTACCTACTGCGTAGCATCGTAGCATTCTGTAAAGTGGTTGTCGACGATGTAGAAATTGTTGAGTTTAACATTCAAACAAATAATGATTGATTAAAAATACATGATTGAAAGAAGTAAGTGATTGCGATTTTATATTTAACACACAAATAGACATATTTATTTTGTAGGTATGACTTGGATAAATACGAATTCCTCATTCCTCTCATTCTCCCTTACAATTTGAAATGAGAGGCTATAGTCATATTACTTATATGTCAAAAATCAATGTCTTCAAAAGGTACATGCAATGTTTCAGTGTTGGTAGTTACCTACCGCATTTAGGTACCGTAGGCATAGCGTCATGATCGAGTCACAGTTCACTTCTTATCTCTAAATAGGTTGATATCTTGTGTTAGTTCTACGAAACTGAATCAGTACGATTCATTTATTATTATTATTTTGCTTTCTTAAAATATTGCTGATTACGATTTGGCGAAATTCCAGAAACTGCAAGAACAATAGAGTTACTTCAAAGCGCGCCCGCAAACTCTTTCCTAATGACAATAGCGCAGAGGGCGCGAGCCATCAAGCGCATTCCTGAGCCGCGGCGGGCAAAGGGCGCGCGCCGCCGAGCGTGCGCGGCGTACACACTGCAGGCGACAGGCAGGTTACAGTATCCGCGTCCCAATCATGCGCGGTCTCAAGAAGACTATTGGAACCAACATATGATATATAAATATGATTTTCAGTAAAATCATCTGCTCCTACCACTTCGTTGAAGGAAATTCGTTCAATAAAAATAGGTAATATTTAACATAACGTCCGTGCCGAATGGGTAATGCGGTTTGTTTCACTTTCTCTATTAGGTTTATATGTAGATACCTACTTTCTTACATTTATAACAAAAAAATTGAATTCATACATCCGAAAACAGTTAACAAATGTTTAACAATTAGGTATCTATAAAGTTGAATTTTACCGTGCATAATTCGTTAAGTGAAACAGCAACACCAATAACCGCCCCTAAATTAGGGTCAAAGGGGCGGAGCCACAGTGCAGGTAGCCGCGTGCGCAACCATAAATAGGCTAATTGCAATACCTAGACTACTAGATTCTGCTCTCTTGAATCTTTCGGGTGCATTTCCTGGTCGTGCTCTTTGCGCTAATACTGCGAGTTCTGTTTAAATCGGAAAAAATCGAACATAAGAAAATGGAAAACATGGTAACGTCTCCGCTATCTTGTGAAAGTGTTCAGTGGAACGTGTGAAAGATTATCCAAATGTTAATCAGTGTTGTTATTTGTGTTTCAGGGTAAAGCCCTCAGCAGCGAGCGCCCGTGCGTCGCCGCGGCAGGCCCTCCGGCCACAACCGAGTCCCGCTCAACCTCGTCAGTATATCATCTACAGTCTACCCGTTTCCTAGTGTATCGTCTTATGTTAATCAACACTAAAGTGCACAATTTTGCTTGCAGGAGCAACGCCGCGCCGGAACGCGATGTACGAGAAGGAGCGGCGGGAGGAAACCGCCAGCCTCATGGCGCAGCTGGCACAGGAGGTCGGCCTCGATCCTGATGTAAGTGTATTTTTGTTCGCACCTTTCTGCTATTAATATACTGCCATTGTATAATGTATGAATGGAAGCTAATTTTTTTTCTACCTTTCAGGTAGTGCACAGCGATCTGCTAGCGACGGTGATCAGCTATTTAGTGCTAAAGCCGGTGCAGAGGACATCTGTGCGTTACAGGGCTGAATGAGAGGCTGATGGCTCAAAGTAAGATATTGTGACCAATCTCACTTTTCAATGTCCATTTGTATGAAATAGTTAATTTACAGCTTCGCTTGAGAGTTGATAGTACTGAAACAATCATTCTTAAGCATGATTTTGTTGCACAAAAGGCAACAGCAGCCAGCCGCAGTCCCCGCCGAAATGTACCCACCACAACCCGCGCCGCAGCTTGAGGCACCGACATCCAGTTGCCTTGGTATGAACATTACTTACTAATATCCATAGTTTTTGTTGTTTGTTGTTATCCTAAGGTCGATAATTTAACGAACTTAATATCAACTTGCAGGTAGAGAAGATCTCGCTCTGCTTCCTGACACTGTTCTACCGGTGGATATGATCTCAACGGCATCGGTTGATATGGTAATTATACGTTCTTACAACAATGTATTGTTTGGTTTCGTTTACACTGACTGCATTATTTATAATTCTATATTTTTTATTTTTAGATGGATCTGGAGCAGTTGTCGCTCGACGAGCTGATTGATCGATACCTAGCATGAGGACATTTGGAAGATATGTAAGTATTTCATTTCACAAATATCGTAACTTCCTACTATGTGAGTGACTCGACACTAAATGGATTTCTTTGTTTTCAGAACGCTGGTAACCGGAAATTAGATAATAAATAAGTTATTTTGTGTGTAAATTGTACCTAATGATAAGTTAATGTATTAATTAGTGTTTTAAGGTGTTTAGTTGTTGTAATGGTTAGGATTAAATTGTTATTAAAGCCAAAATTATGTATAAGAATTAGCATCACTGTTATAGTTTTATGTATTTATTTGAATAAAATGCATATTTTACGTACCTACTGAATTCAATTATTTTAATTATATCATATTCAAATCCATCCCAAATTTTACTCTCAACACAAAACAAGTCAACATTAATGGCGAACGCTAACATGACGACTCGGCCACGCCTACTACCTTTCACAGCTTGCTATACTTTTACTATAAGCAATACAACACATGTATGTACACATGTGACATAGGGACTACCTACAGCTATACCACTTAGGAAGCGAAACTGTTTAGATTTCGCAATATAAAACAATGACTTATCCTATTCATAGGATAGGTAGGTGAGTATTAGTTAACAGCAGAGTGGATTAAAGTATCTCTATCTAATACACGGGTCTTGAGATATTATCTTGGGAAACAAAGTTATTATCGCAAGAGTATCTTTAGAACAATAGGTAAGTATTAACTACATTTTAAGTAGGTAATGGATATAAAGGATCCCAGTGTAGGTTTAAATAAATTCTTAATTTTAGATGTATGTAATGGCTATTATTCACTTTCATTAGTATTTATAATAAGGGCTCATAAGCTTTTGCTTTGACTTATTCTAAATTATTACCTGAACCAGAAATCGGTATTTTTTCATATTTCTCATTGGATTCCCACTAACCTAGTTACATAGGAGTTCGATATAGAATTGATTGACTTTTCGAAAACTGCACCGACAATAGAGTCCATATCAATTAGAGAGCACCCGTATTTTTTTGACGATATGTTTGCAAGGTGAGACATTAATTACAGCGGTATCTAAACAAAATAGATCAAAGCAAACGGGTATGCCATAGAATATCCTTTCAAATGTTTAAACAATAGACTTCGACAAGTTGGCAAAATATGTTTTGCACACGGCGCGTGTAGGTTAACATAAAACGCATTGTTTCATTCACATTAATAGTACCTACAACAGTCAAAAATTTAGGAATTTGTATTTACCTACGTTTGCATGAACGGACACACGCGACCACACCTCAATATGCAATAACAGGCCAAGGTATGGGGGAATAGGAAGTCAACTTTTAAAAATATAAATGCATAATATTGCCTTGGTAAGAAAGTATTACCTATAAGATATTTAAAGAATACTGTTTAAAGGCAACACTTTCTTATTCCACAACAAGTTAAGAGCTTCTAATAATAAAGTAATTGCCACTAAGAATATCACAAATAAATTAAATTTAAGGTTAGTGTCTCCATAATGATCTCTGTCATAAACATAAAAAGTGTGTCAGTAGAATAACGAAGTACTTAGCGACCTCGAAGCTATAGCTATTCGGTCAATATTTAAATTTTAACAAATAGTAATTTCCACTCTTTACTCTTCTATTATCTAAGTACTTACATGTTACTTATATTAACCATAAGATACAATGATCACTCGTCATAACTTGCACTTCGTAGCATAGTAATATATAGGTATTATTATATATTACCTACTGCGTAGCATCGTAGCATTCTGTAAAGTGGTTGTCGACGATGTAGAAATTGTTGAGTTTAACATTCAAACAAATAATGATTGATTAAAAATACATGATTGAAAGAAGTAAGTGATTGCGATTTTATATTTAACACACAAATAGACATATTTATTTTGTAGGTATGACTTGGATAAATACGAATTCCTCATTCTCCCTCCCTTACAATTTGAAATGAGAGGCTATAGTCATATTACTTATATGTCAAAAATCAATGTCTTCAAAAGGTACATGCAATGTTTTCAGTGTTGGTAGTTACCTACCGCATTTAGGTACCGTAGGCATAGCAGTTTCACTTCTTATCTCTAAATAGGTTGATATCTTGTGTTAGTTCTACGAAACTGAATCAGTACGATTCATTTTTATTATTATTTTGCTTCTTAAAATATTGCTAATTACGATTTGGCGAAATTCCAGAAACTGCAAGAACAATAGAGTTCACTTCAAAGCGCGCCCGCAAACTCTTTCCTAATGACAATAGCGCAGAGGGCGCGAGCCATCAAAGCGCATTCCTGAGCCGGCGGGCAAAGGCGCGCGCCGCCGAGCGTGCGCGGCGTACACACTGCGGCGACAAACAGGTTACAGTATCCGCGTCCCAATCATGCGCGGTCTCAAGAGAGACTATTGGAACCAACATATGATTTTCAGTAAAATCATCTGCTCCTACCACTTCGTTGAAGGAAATTCGTTCAATAAAAATAGGTAATATTTAACATAACGTCCGTGCCGAATGGGTAATGCGGTTTGTTTTACTTTCTCTATTAGGTTATATATGTAGATACCTACTTTCTTACATTTTATAACAAAAAAATGAATTCAATAACATCCGAAAACAGTTGAACAAATGTTTTAACAATTAGGTATCTATAAAGTTGAATTTTACCGTGCATAATTCGTTAAGTGAAACAGCAACACCAATAACCGCCCCTAAATTAGGGTCAAAGGGGCGGAGCCACAGTGCAGGTAGCCGCGTGCGCAACCATAAATAGGCTAATTGCAATACCTAGACTACACTAGATTCTGCTCTCTTGAATCTTTCGGGTGCATTTCCTGGTCGTGCTCTTTGCGCTAATACTGCGAGTTCTGTTTAAATCGGAAAAAAATCGAACATAAGAAAATGGAAAACATGGTAACGTCTCCGCTATCTCGTGAAAGTGTTCAGTGGAACGTGTGAAAGATTATCCAAATGTTAATCAGTGTTGTTATTTGTGTTTCAGGGTAAAGCCACTCAGCAGCGAGCGCCCGTGCGTCGCCGCGGCAGGCCCTCCGGCCACAACCGAGTCCCGCTCAACCTCGTCAGTATATCATCTACACGTCTACCCGTTTCCTAGTGTATCGTCTTATGTTAATCAACACTAAAGTGCACAATTTTGCTTGCAGGAGCAACGCCGCGCCCGGAACGCGATGTACGAGAAGGAGCGGCGGGAGGAAACCGCCAGCCTCATGGCGCAGCTGGCACAGGAGGTCGGCCTCGATCCTGATGTAAGTGTATTTTTGTTCGCACCTTTCTGCTATTAATATACTGCCATTGTATTAATGTATGAATGGAAGCTAATTTTTTTATTCTACCTTTCAGGTAGTGCACAGCGATCTGCTAGCGACGGTGATCAGCTATATTAGTGCTAAAGCCGGTGCAGAGGACATCTGTGCGTTACAGGGCCTGAATGAGAGGCTGATGGCTCAAAGTAAGATATTGTGACCAATCTCACTTTTCAATGTCCATTTCTTGTGATTATTTTAACTGTCTAAACTTTAATGAATCTTACTTATCTGTTTGTTCAGTTGCGGACTGCGAGCGGAGACTGGCGTGTGAGCTGCCGCCCCAGGTGCATCTCCTGCCGCATGCGACTGACTCCGCGGGACCGGCGCCATATAATGTGAGTCACCACTAACAGGGCCTCAGATCCAATAAGTAATTGTCTTGATTCTTGTTGTTATAGTTTCAATAAATACTTCGTTTGCATTCCAGGTGGAAAATAGAAAGCGGTGGCGTGAGACCGACGGACCTGATGGCCGGCCGTTGAAAAAATACAAAGTATGAAATAGTTAATTTACAGCTTCGCTTGAGAGTTGATAGTACTGAAACAATCATTCTAAAGCATGTTTTGTTGCAGAAAAGGCAACAGCAGCCAGCCGCAGTCCCCGCCGAAATGTACCCACCACAACCCGCGCCGCAGCTTGAGGCACCGACATCCAGTTGCCTTGGTATGAACATTACTTACTAATATCCATAGTTTTTGTTGTTTGTTGTTATCCTAAGGTCGATAATTTAACGAACTTAATATCAACTTGCAGGTAGAGAAGATCTCGCTCTGCTTCCTGACACTGTTCTACCGGTGGATATGATCTCAACGGCATCGGTTGATATGGTAATTATACGTTCTTACAACAATGTATTGTTTGGTTTCGTTTACACTGACTGCATTATATTATAATCTATATTTTTTATTTTTAGATGGATCTGGAGCAGTTGTCGCTCGACGAGCTGATTGATCGATACCTAGCATGAGGACATTTGGAAGATATGTAAGTATTTCATTTCACAAATATCGTAACTTCCTACTATGTGAGTGACTCGACACTAAATGGATTTCTTTGTTTTCAGAACGCTGGTAACCGGAAATTAGATAATAAATAAGTTATTTGTGGTGTAAATTGTACCTAATGATAAGTTAATGTATTAATTAGTGTTTTAAGGTGTTTAGTTGTTGTAATGGTTAGGATTAAATTGTTATTATAAGCCAAAATTATGTATAAGAATTAGCATCACTGTTATAGTTTTATGTATTTATTTGAATAAAATGCATATTTACGTACCTACTGAATTCAATTATTTTAATATCATATTCAAATCCATCCCAAATTTTACTCTCAACACAAAACAAGTCAACATTAATGGCGAACGCTAACATGACGACTCGGCCACGCCTACTACCTTTCACAGCTTGCTATACTTTTACTATAAGCAATACAACACATGTATGTACACATGTGACATAGGGACTAACTACAGCTATACCACTTAGGAAGCGAAACTGTTTAGATTTCGCAATATAAAACAATGACTTATCCTATTCATAGGATAGGTAGGTGAGTATTAGTTAACAGCAGAGTGGATTAAAGTATCTCTATCTAATACACGGGTCTTGAGATATTATCTTGGGAAACAAAGTTATTATCGCAAGAGTATCTTTAGAACAATAGGTAAGTATTAACTACATTTTAAGTAGGTAATGGATATAAAGGATCCCAGTGTAGGTTTAAATAAATTCTTAATTTTAGATGTATGTAATGGCTATTATTCACTTTCATTAGTATTTATAATAAGGCTCATAAACCTGAACCAGAAATCGGTAATTTTTTCGTATTTCTTATTGGATTCATACTAACCTAGTTACATAGGAGTTCGATATAGAATTGATTGACTTTTCGAAAACTGCACCGACAATAGAGTCCATATCAATTAGAGGCACCCGTATTTTTTTGACGATATGTTTGCAAGGTGAGACATTAATTACAGCGGTATCTAAACAAAATAGATCAAACCAAACGGGTATGCCATAGAATATCCTTTCAAATGTTTAAACAATAGACTTCGACAAGTTGGCAAAATATGTTTTGCACACGGCGCGTGTAGGTTAACATAAAACGCATTGTTTCATTCACATTAATAGTACCTACAACAGTCAAAAATTTAGGAATTTGTATTTACCTACGTTTGCATGAACGGACACACGCGACCACACCTCAATATGCAATAACAGGCCAAGGTATGGGGAATAGGAATTCAACTTTTAAAATATAAATGCATAATATTGCCTTGGTAAGAAAGTATTACCTATAGATATTTAAAGAATACCGTTTAAAGCAACACTTTCTTATTCCACAACAAGTTAAGAGCTTCTAATAATAAAGTAATTGCCACTAAGAATATCACAAATAAATTAAATTAAGGTTAGTGTCTCCGTAATGATCTCTGTCATAAACATAAAAAGTGTTGTCAGTAGAATAACGAAGTACTTAGCGACCTCGAAGCTATAGCTATTCGGTCAATATTTAAATTTTAACAAATAGTAATTTCCACTCTTTACTCTTCTATTATCTAAGTACTTACATGTTACTTATATTAACCATAAGATACAATGATCACTCGTCATAACTTGCACTTCGAAGCATAGTAGTATATAGGTATTATTATATATTACCTACTGCGTAGCATCGTAGCATTCTATAAAGTGGTTGTCGACGATGTAGAAATTGTTGAGTGTAACATTCAAACAAATTATGTTCAAAATACATGATTGAAAGAAGTAAGTGATTATGATTTTATTATATTTAACACACAAATAGACATATTTATTTTGTAGGTATGACTTGGATAAATACGAATTCCTCATTCCCTCTCATTCCGAGCTACTATTTTGAGATGAGAGGCTATAGTCATATTACTTATATATCAAAACTCAATGTCTTCAAAAGGTATATGCAATAAATACTTTGTTTGCATTCCAGGTGGAAAATAGAAAGCGGTGGCGTGAGACCGACGGACCTGATAGCCGGCCGTTGAAAAAATACAAAGTATGAAATAGTTAATTTACAGCTTTGCTTGAGAGTTGATAGTACTCAAACAATCATTCTAAAGCATGTTTTTTGTTGCAAAAAGGGCAACAGCAGCCAGCCGCAGTCCCCGCCGAAATTGACGGCGATTCTATGTATGGGGAACCCCAATATATACACAGTGCATTCAAAAAGTTCCGGGACAAATTTTTTTTACGAAAGGGAAAAAGCTAGGAAAAAAGTTTTTATTTAATTTTCAACATAGTCCCCCCCCCCCTTCTCTACACAAATTTACAGCGGTCGTACAGTCGTTGGAAGGCCCGCGAAAATTCTTCTTCGGAAATGGCCTTGAGTGTGGCGTCACTCCTCGTTTTATGGCCTCTACATCCTGAAAACGCTCGCCCTTCATGGCAATTTTAATCTTGGGAAATAGAAAAAAGTCCGCTGGAGCCAGATCTGGTGAGTATGGTGGGTGGGCGGATCACAGTAACTATTTTTTGGCCAAAAAATTGTGAAATGAGGATCGAGGAATGAGAGGGCGCATTGTCATGCAGAGAAACCAATCGCCACTACTGTAAAATTCTGGCCTTATGCGTCGAATCCGCTTCAAAAGTCTGTCCAGCACATCTTTATAAAATGCTGCATTCACCGTCTGGCCGGTTGGCACAAACTCGCTGTGGATAATTCCATGAAAATCGAAAAAAAAATGAACATCGTTTTGATTTTTGGATTTGGTTGCGCGAACTTTGAGGGCCGTCCTTCTCCTGGCTTCTCTATTCAGCAGACTGGCGTTCGTTTGGGATCGTATTGAAAACACCATGTTTCATCACCAGTTACAATTTTATTTAAGAAATTTTCATGCGTGTTAGCCCAGTCAAGAAAATTGAGTGAAGCGTCGAGAAGCACTGTTTTTGATCCAGCGTCAGTGAGTGAGAACAAATTTTGCGCAAATTTTTTTTTACCAAGAACGTCGTTAAAATATGATAAACGCTTCCTACACTGATGTTTAGCTTCCTAGATAATGTTTCAACCGAAACGCGTGGATTGGAAGCCACCAGCGTGCGCACTCGTTCGACATTATCGTCTGTTGTTGACGTGGAGGGTCGCCCCTCGCGCGGATCGTCTCCAGCGACTCACGGCCGTTTTTAAATCGTCCATACCACTCGAAAACCTTACTTCGGCTTAAACAATCCTCGCCATATGCAGTTTTTAATATTGATAAGTTTCGAACCACTTTTTCCCAATTTGAAACAAAATTTAATAGCGGCACGTTGTTCCATTTCGCAAATTGTGACCGACCGATATCAACACTTTTACTTCAACCAAACAAAACTTCACTTCGAATGAGGTTAGAGCGCTGAAATCTCGAATGTAGATAGTCGAAGGATGTATTAACTAGTCCAACATTGCGCGAGAGATGGCGCCGATCGTAGATTTTATAGAAATTTAGTCCGGAACTTTTTGAATGCACTGTGTATATGTATATTCTTTTTCAAGTTCTTGTAGTTCACAGAATTTCTAATAGCGGTTCACAGAATACATATACAGACATCCAAATTTAAACAGTGTACTACTGCTAATACACTCGCGTGCAAGTAAATCGACTCAAGCCTCAAGTGCGCATAAAAAGTGATATAACTAAAAAATGACTTATTTTACCTCTATATAATGTTTTACATAATTAAAGCCTAGTAATTAGGCTTTCAAATGGTAGCATAATATCAGTAATTTAAATAAACACTTGTACTTAGAATGCAACTGAACGCAACCTCCCGTAAACTGCTCTGCGCTCTATTCACAACTTGCGCGACACAACCCCCTATAAAACCCCCTGTAATCGTTTTTTTCTTATCAGTCGCTCATTAGACGTTGACCTGAACACATCTCTGCAAATTAAAGCCGTCATTTGAAGAAAATTATGGATACAACACCTGAAGAAGCCGCTCAAGTCGTTGCCCTGTTGCAAGAAGGGTTGAACCAGCGAGAAGTCGCTCGTCGTTTGAATATGAGTCAGTCCGCTGTCTCGAGAGTATACAGAAGGTTTCAAGAGACTGGTGCCTTCACTCGGAGGCCTAATACCAGCCGACGCCGGTGCACCTCGGAGCGTGACGACCGGTTTTTGGTCTCGACCTCTCTCCGAAATCGACACCTTACCGGCGTAGATGTGCAGCAGGAGCTACGTCAAGTTCGCGGGGTGACTGTCAGTCAGTGGACAGTTAGAAGAAGGTTGAAAGAAGCTAACCTTACTCCGAAAAGACCCGCTACAGGCCCGAAGTTGACCACAGCTCATCGTCAAGCACGCCTTCACTTTGCTCGAGAACATTTGGATTGGAGCATAGAGCAATGGCAGTCAGTCCTGTTCACAGATGAGACGAGGATGTGTCTCCATGGCAGCGACAGGAGAGTATACCGTCGTCCCGGTGAACGGTTTTCACAGTGCTGCTTTGTGGAAACCGTTGCATATGGTGGCGGATCTTGCATGATGTGGGCTGGAATTTCCTTAGAAGGCAAAACGGACCTTGTTTTCGTTCCTGGGGGAGGCCGGGGAGGAGGTCTGACCAGTGATCGTTACATTGAAAATGTTCTACTGGATCAAGTTGTCCCTTATCAAGGCTTTATTGGGGAAAATTTCATCTTGATGCATGACAATGCCCGATGTCACACTGCTCGGGCCACACGTGATTTCCTGAACGAAGTTGGAATTCACACTATGCATTGGCCAGCGCTCAGCCCCGATTTAAATCCCATTGAGCACATATGGGACGAGCTCAAAAGGAAAGTTAGAGCGAGGAATCCAGCTCCGACAAACATCAATGAGCTCAAGACTGCGTTGGTAGAAGAGTGGGTCGAATACCACAATCATCCATTAAAAAGTTGATAAGGTCGATGAAGAATCGCATGAGAGCAGTGATCAGAGCTAGGAGGGAATACCAAATATTGACACGAATATTTTTTTATCTTACGCACATTTTGTTTCATTTAAACACAATAACCCCATACTGTGAAATTGTATGAATTTTCAACATTTTTTACATTATCATTAGCATTAACCTTTTTTACTAAACTACTGAATCGATTTTCATGCAACTTACACCATTTTAAAGCTCAATTACTAGGCTTTAATTATGTAAAACATTATATAGAGGTATAATAAGGCATTTTTTAGTTATATCACTTGTTATGCGTACTTGAGGCTTGAGTCGATTTACTTGCACGCGAGTATAGTTTTGGAAAAAAAAGGGTGTGACATAAGTACGGACAGACAGACAGACATGACGAATCTAGATGGGTTCCGTTTTATGCAATCCGGCTGCGGAACCCTAAAAACCCTTTTTACATCATTGCCTCTCGGCCAGGGTGGTGTCAAATAGAAGACAGTTGAAATTGCTACGAAACCGGGGAAAATCGTCACCCGAGCTTAGGCACTAAAATAGGACAAAAATACGTACTATGCAAACATAAAGGCAAAACATTGAGAAAATTTGAATATTTGAGATTCATACTTTTTTTTCTTTTTCATATGAACAAAAAGCCTTGGAAAAATAATCACGCCAAAATACTAAATTATCATAGATACCGTCTTCTTGTAATCAACAGGTAAATCTAAAACTATTTTTTTTTTGTACAAAAAATAAGACTTAACATTCTAAGGCCATTAAGTACCGGCCCATTTTAATCCACCGTGGGGTGGTGTTTTGGACATGAACGACCAAGGATAAAACATTTTTCAAAGTTGTCATTACATTAAAATGGAATGGATATGTACTAAATTACATAGCAATTCAATTTATTGTAATTGTAAAAGCGAAAATCAAAAATTAATTAGCTAAATAGAAATTCGGTCGATTTTTACACAATCGATATGGTAAATGAAGTATTGGCCGAAGAACAGATAAAAATTAAGAGTTTATTTTTCAAGACATACCTACATCAAAAATTTACTTTTAATTTTTCATGTAGACAATCTTGTTTTTGGTCTTAATAAATTAATATTTATTAAGATCAGATAATAGGATAAAAATAATAATGAGACGAAATACTAAAACATCTTGCCTATCAAAAGGTACCTCGGAGCTGATAAAATGAGACATCCTTTGAAAAAAATACGACATAACATCTAAGAACTTTTTATTTGAGTCGCCATAACCTAAGCACAACAACAAGCTGAAATTATGGCGAGGACAAGAACCACGTATATTGCCTAAACCTGGCTTCATAAATCTCAATAACATTTTTGTTACACATAAATAAACGCAGTTTATATAACATGACAAGCAAGGATACAATTATCATCCAGCAAATGCCCAAACTGTTTTGGTGAAACTCTTAATAACTACACAAGTAGGTACTACAAGCAAGCGGAACCATAACTACACAGCGTTCAAAAAACCCTGACAAAATCAGTCCAGCCATTTCAGAGATTACACAAAACAAACAGATCGACAGACAGACAAATAGACAGAAATTTTCTTAATGTTAGTTTGGTATATATATATATATATATATATATATAATATATATATATATATATATATATATAATATATATATTATATATATATATATATATATATATAATATATATATATATATATATATATATATATATATTATGCAGATAATAAAAATCGCATATGTTGACAAATAAGATTTGAAATAAGTTCCAAAATACGGTGGCAATTATTAGTAGCGCCCTATGCGTAAACGACGACAAAACTATATACATATAATTAATTAGCAAATGTAAATAAAACAGAAATGAGTTTCTCTTAAGAAGTCTAGAGCACTGATGTAATTTAGGTACCAAATACGGCACACGCAGCAACAAATAAATCAGTTTTAGATATTACAAATCAAACCTCGATTTTGTACCTACAGTTATATACATATAGCTATCTCCTAGGCTAAAAATAAGACACACAGCTAGATAGGCAGAGGCTAATAGGTTTATATAGAAAAGCATTCTATATAAACCTATTAGCTTCTATTTTTCAGAATTCAGATGGACTTTTCGCTGTGGGCGGAGTTTTTAGGATGGTAGCCTAACAACTTCACAAGGCAAACACTAACTAGCCTTTACATGTACTTCCACACTAACACTACTTACCTTTTTCGATAATATAGGTGCACAATCTCATCCGTCAGTTGGGCAAAATTTTCATCCTTAATCATGTCGCTTTCGATTTATACCATAAGGTAAAAATTTTGATTAATAATTTTATGTCATATTATGAATAATATAACATGTTTCAACATGTGTCAAGCGACTCGGGACATTTTTTGGTTTATATTTCTTCGCGGTTGTGCATCTCGTTAGTTAACATTTTAGATAAACATCTAAGATAGCCACTTACCATCAGTTCGCCGTCTCCTTTCCTTATTGTTTTTAAGTTTTATATGGCACTGTAAGGAACTGAATATAAAATAGTGATATTACTTTTTATTTATACCCAATCTTAACTTATAGGGGCTATAGGCGCAGACGAATTTAGCTGTTGGTATCTTCAAAACCATAGAAGGTATATTTCAATAAAATCCAATAAATCAACAGAGTATTTATATTTTACAATTAAAACTATTTAGTCTTCTAGAACGCAACCGAATGATGCTACAATCTGCACATAGTGCAAACGAACTCGGCAAAAAAAAACGCTCATGGTTAATTACAATAATTAACTTACATTGTCATACAAAAATATTTTAAAAAGTATCGTACAAATTTTATAGCCTTTCAAAATGTTGCACATTAACGAAATAATTACAATGATGGTAAAAAAAATAGTTACATTTAATTTTCCGAATATTGATCGCAAACAGTATTTATTTGCTAATAATTACACACTAAGATAGATCTTATTATTAGTATTAGAAATACTAAGTTCATATTTTAATTATGCCATGTTGGTCACATGGAAGTATAATTAATACAGACGGACTGTAAGTAATACATATGATGAGTCTCAAAGTACTGTGCTGTCTATGATGTAATTCAAATATTGTTGTGTATTTAGTTTAGTGTTTTAAACTAAAAATATGTATTCGAATTAATATTACCTATCCTGTGATACGTAAAATCTGGATTGTTTTCTTTTTGTTCACTGGCAATTGAAGGCTTTGTTGACAAATGCCTTCAAATGTCTTAATATATTGTGGTTTTCCATACAAAAACTGGCCGGATTTTGACACATTTGCAGTTAGAAAGACTCCATCCGTATTTTTTTATACGTCCATGGTTCGTTATTGCATTTTGTCCATGAAGTGCTTATTCATTTCTTCATAACACACACATGGTTTTTATAGAAAGTTTTCAATTAATAAACAGATATGCATAGAGTACAAAAAACTCAAACTCAACGTAATTAAACTTCTACGTATTAATAGAATCAACTTTAAATACACAACTTGAAAATAGAGACAATTTTAAGAAGAGAAAAGATATATTCCCATATTAATAAATTCAAGATTATATGCATACAACGATAAGAAAATCATTAACATAAAACTGAATTCTCAAAATTCTTTGTGTACATACATCGCCAGACCGAAAAAAAATAGTATTATAAGCACCATTTCAAAAACGCTTTGATTTATTGATTTCTTTAACAAATTGAATAATGTTAATATTTTGAAAAAACAACGAAGTCAATTAAATGAACCAACTTTTCATATACCTAGCAATGACTAACAAGTAATAAACAAGAGCATTTTAGATCTGTTCAAGAAGACCAAAACTTACACCTATATTCTTAACATTGAATTATCTTACGTTACGTCAGCTTCCATCGATTTTGTATGTAATTACACTATACATACTTTAAGTCAATTACTTTACAGTGTAAAATCATATTGATGTATGCTGATTATAAAAAAGTACAAAGTGAAAAAATATGTCAAGTAATACAAAGGGTAAAAGTAATATTATACGTTTTGTAAAATATACATCACATTTTCATAATAAAAACATTAATTAAGTCATGTAGATAAGAAATATGTAAGAGAATTCAATAGATAGTATTACTCATATTTTAACCGAACTTAAAATATTAAACAGTTGGACAGATGGTAGAATCTTAGCCTTCTTTGGATAGTTGACAAGCAATTAATTACAATAGATCATTGAAACAATTCAAATGTTACATACTTTATCAACAATGTCCTGTTTTCAAAATCTGTAGGTGGCATATTAAAAAAATATATTCAACACCACTTAAACCTTCGCTCCATATTGAGAAAACAAACACATTTATGAATTTGTGGATAAAGTAGTATGCTACTCTAATAAGCATCCATGAGCAGGACATTATCGCAGAAAATCACTAACATTACTGAGGCAACAACTCTTTGTTATGTGCCACAATATTTCTTTATATAAATAGTGGCATATAAGTGATTAAAACACAGCTATGGTGAATCTCAGATTTTGATTTGCTTGTCATCTACACACATAATTCCATGTCCAATTCTAATAAGAAAAATTGCTAAGTTAAAACCATCCGACAACCGAAATTATTGCTAAGATTAACAGCACTACACATTAACTCCATTGATTTTAAGTTTTTTAACGCGGCGTGTGGTACCCTCACCGTCTGAACTGTCCGTGTCGTGTGAACTACCCTCTGATTTGATGCCGAGGCCCAACTCGTGGGCATCCATGAAGTTGCCTGTTGCTCTGGCTTTCTCCAATGCACGTACTGAAAGTATTTAAATGAGGCATGTTCAAACTATTGTTCCATTAATATTTACCTAGGACGAGGCATCGAAAATAATGTTCAGTAGACAATAGCTACTTTCGCAGCTATCGTATAGTACCCGAAAAATATATGATGTACTCAGAATGAGTAGGGTATGCAAAGTGAATGTAGTGTCGTGTATGTTTTTGTCAAATTGATTACTGCTGATGACAACAGATTGCCTATGGTTCCAAATCTGTAGAGGAAAATGGACGAATAGGAGGAATTCATTAAATATGTTGATTTTCCGAGTCGACTGGGCGCATAGGGTATGCACTGTTTACTTGCATATATGGAAAGACGCCACTGTTTATATCATCTAGAGATCTTTCTCTCTCTCTCTTGACTTCTAAGTGAAGCATAGCCTGTGGCCACATTCAAACTAAACTATCAGAATCAAAACAATAGTTGTGGTCTTCATTTATCTGTCACCATCAATTATAATAAAAAATTATACATAGCACCTCATGCAATAATATAACAACACATTCTAAAAAACTAAGTGGTTGACTAGGTACTGAGTTGTCAAGGTAAGTATCACTGCAGTTCCATATCGTCTTGTGAAACTGGACTGTTTTACACTTTTGAGTTTCGGGGACGAGGGCACTGTAGCCAGTAAAATTACCAGGAATAAAGAGACCTAACATCTGTTGTCTCGGGTGACGGGCGCAGTGAGGCATTGACGGAAAATAACACTTTGTAACATAAAAAATCTCCTCTAAACCAATACTTTTTAACTACTAAAAAGGAGAATTCATTATCGATTATTGGTCATATTGACAACCCATTTGGTGTAATGGTTGAGACGTCGGCTACTACCTCAAGGGTTCTGGACTACATCCACAGGCAGTACAAACTTTTGTTTCCATGAACATGTGTGTTTTTATGGGGGTTATAAGTATGTTTATCCATGTTCTATATTAGTAGGGTTGGTTTCCGCACTCAGTCCATGCAGTGGACCATTGTGTGTGAGCCATGGCAGTCTTCTGGTCACTCCAGCCAGCCCACCTTCCTCCAAAAGCAGATTAGTCTTCACTTCGTGCTCTGCACAGAGGACTGTCCATGATGCCTAGTGTGTGGAAATGTTTGTTTAGTGTGCAGTGTCCAGTGATGGTCCATGTCACCAGTCTTAGGCTATTCCTGTCCATGGGTAGAAGACGCGTAGACAGTTTCCTGTCCAGGGATGGCATGGCCTCCCTTAATTGCCTACACCCTGATGTCGAGGTCCACAATTCCGCTGCTAATATCTGTGTGTATGTTTATCCATTTTTTAGTACCTATACCAGCATCACACTTAACTTTGGAATACTTGTATATGGTGACCTTAGTCGTCCACGAACAACCAGTGCAGAGTGGTTTATTTCATGCAAAATCTATGAATAACTTTGAAAAAGACTTTTAAAACTGTATATAATATTATTTAGCAGCCCACATACCTCATTGATTCCACATAGTAGGTACTAATTAATTCTTATTATATTTATAAGCAGTTTTGGGACTGAGCACCCATTTTTTTGTGTAGTAGTTAAGATATAGTGGTTTTTATGTAATTAAATAAATAATAAATATCTACTGACAATCACACAGCGCATCTAGCCCCAAGTTAAGCGTTAAGCCTGTATTATGGGTACTAAACAACGGATAAATACATGTATACATTTTTTTTTGTAAATACATACATATTACATAGAAAACACCCAGACCATTACAAAGAGACATGTTCATGCACACAAATGTTTGTACTGCCCGGGATCGAACCCGGAACCTTAGTGTTGCGGCGACCTCTCAACCGCACACCAAATGGGTCGTAATTGTAATTAAAATAAACAATATCTTTTGAGGTTGGAAGCAAACTGATTTATTATTGATTTGTATAAATCTACCTACAATAACTTTTGCAATTATCACAAATGACCTACCCACTAGACACATACATAACACTTATCATAAAGATTTCCCTGAATATAGCACACATATCACATTCAATAAGATATTGAACAGGATTAATGTAAAGGAGTCCAACGAAATGAATACATTATTAATAAACAATACTCACTCTGCGTTTCAAGAAGATTGTTCTGGCGTTTCAAATCATCAATGTCCTGCTGGTGAGAGTTGTTTTTCCGCCTCATGAACTGAATGTATTCTGCTGCTTTCTTTAATATTTGAGCTCGGCTTGCCTGTGATTATATTTTACCATTAAATAAAGGTCACACAAAAAAATTTTTTTTTCTTGATTATATTATTTTGTTTTGGGAGTAACTAATCAATTGAGTAGTTATTCCCTTGTTGTATAGCACAACATTATAATATTAATACTTGGAATAAAGATAGAAATACAAATCGTAAATGTATTTCTATCTTCTTGAATCAAGCCACTGAAATTGCTTGGCAATTTTTTTAAGGCTCTCTTAAATTGTAGGTATGTTGCAATGGTTAAGAAAATTATTGAAGGTACATACAAATATTTATAGAAGTAATTAGTATTTGGTTTGTAGTTGTGTTAAGGACAAGTCTTAAGTATTTGAAATGCTTTATTATACTTTAATTACATTTACACTACACTTAAACTCATAACTGTACATACCACTTTTTCATTCTGAAGTGCTGGTACAGATTCTCGTAAAGATGTAAAACTATCCTTTATGTGGTCTCTTCTTTTTCTTTCCAGTGCATTATGGTGTGCTCTTTTGTCTGCCTGGAATATATAAAAAATTTATACATTACAATAAACCATGATAAACATTATTCAAACAAAACAGTCATCTTATTTCCATACTACCTTCAACTCAAGGACACTATTTGAAATGGATACTGATACAGTTTGAATGGGTTATAATTAAATAATGGTGCTTAACATTAAAAGTTATCATTTAAATGAGCTTTCTGACAGATGAAATGAAGTCAAATTGTGAAATGGATTTACTGCCTTCTTGAAAATAATGTCTACCCATTATTATTACTATATTACCTGAGAGTAATATCCACTTCCACCAAGGTTATTCCTTGCGTGACCTCTAGAATCCGAATCATTTTCAGCCTAAAATGATAGGGTGAGACATTAGAATCAAAATAAACACGAGTGTGGACCTGGAAATTGTATCCAAGTTTAAACTTACGTCGCTTTCAATGTCTATATCACGATCGTCGTCACTCATCATGTTTTACAAACACTGAATGTGCTTTCAATCAAAGAGTCAATAAATAATCATGAGTGAAATAAACGAGTAAGAGTATGTATTATTCACTTAATTTAACAAAAAGAAAGAACGCGTGACAGAATCGCAAAATGTAAAATGACAGCTCTTCATGGTATTGCCAGTTTTGCAAGTTTACCCCAAGGAGATTGAAAAAAGATCGTAGAGATGGGTGATAAATAACGTCACAGTGAAAAAATCACTGTGATCTGCTAACAAAAGTGATCACCGGGATTTGTCACCGAGGAACAACGTTCCTAAATGACGTTGGTCGTTCCGTGCGGAGCGCTGATCACAGTAGTCACGTCAGTCACGTTGTGACGTCGTCCAGCCGAGTCGCGCCTAGCCTGCGCGGAGCACCAATCACAGTAGTCACGTCAGTCACGTTGTGACGTCGTCTAGCCGGCTCGCGCGGAGCGTTGATCGCAGTTGTCACTACAGTCGTTGCGTGAGTCATCATGACTGGCTCGGTCGGCCATTCGGCGAATCGGCTTTCGCTTTGTCGGCTGCACTCACACGACAACAGTAGATAATGCGATAGAAAAAGACAGCATAATAACAGTCCACAGAGTTAAGTTCAATTTAAAACGGCGGATTATATATTTAATTCGTCATGATATATTCATGTAGAAGATAAATTAATTTAAATACATTTTTAAACTATTGAAATTACAATCGTACCTATGTGTTATCACTTATCATGCAAGTAGTTGATTTAAAAATGTAATTATAATGTTACTTTTAAATCATTGTAAATAGATGATTCAAAATAATAAACACGCCACATTATCTATTTTTATCAAATAAAACCAGCTTTCCCTGTCCACTAAATGGTATGAGAAAACAGCTTACAATAGTAAAAAACTTGCATCAATTGACATCTATTTAATATTTTAATAATTTTAAAACTAAATGCGGCAGACATAAGCCTGTAAAAGTATGAACGAATTAACTTATGCTGTTTCTTGCATAGTACCGAAAAGCAAACAATTGCTAATGACTACCTTTTGAATCGTGTATCGTGATCAGAGTGACAACGGTGACAATAACTTTCATACTGAAAGCAACGGAATTTGTAACCTAGGAAACATTGTGCCGAGAGTGACCGCTGTGACTGGCGTGACAAAGTAACGATTCTTTTTGACGTTACTTTTGAGTCACTATCACGACTGTCACGGTGACTGAGAAGTAACGATTTTGCACATGTCTAGAAGAGTGCTTACTTAAAGTCGTGAATGTTCCGTGCAAGCGAGCGTTACCTGTTTTCGGATGTTGTTTCGAACTACACTACGTGACCAATAACTAATTATGGGATTTTACATTTTTTTGGTGAAGGTGGGGAAATGATAATGAATGTTCTACTACTATTCAACCTATC
Organism: Leucinodes orbonalis; assembly: GCA_019425675.1. NCBI lineage: Eukaryota > Metazoa > Arthropoda > Insecta > Lepidoptera > Crambidae > Leucinodes > Leucinodes orbonalis. The sequence goes on along the minus strand of PQWD01005100.1, from coordinate 22,395 downwards.
GCAGTCCACTGCTGGATATAGGCCTCCCCCCATTTTGCGCCAGATACATATAGATAAAAAAATATTCCTCCCGTGGTTTAATCCGGACAGCAGTCCGTATACTTTGCAGCAGCAAAGCAAATTACAGCCGAGAGCATGAGTGGAAAACAGATAAAATTATTTTTGTAGGCAACAAACGTGTCTACCGATTTAGCTTCCCACTTTTCTTGAATACTCAATTTACGGACAGAAAGACAAAAGGTAGACTACTGTCACTCTCCTTCAACTAGCTCTATTTAAAAACACGTCATCGCTTTGTTTATCCAGACAATCAAACAGACACAAAAACTTTCTCATTAAAAAAAGTATGGGAAATAGAACACTACATTTCTTTAGTATGTATATATGTCTAAACATTCTCAGCGCTCGATCAGAAAACATCAACGTGGCCGGGCTGCAGCGTACACGAAATTATAACCAAAACGTGAAGTTTTCACCATGCTTACAACTTTTTTTCTCGCTGTTGCATCGTTACGATGTCGTTACATTTTTTTACGTTGCCAATTTATTTCTTCATTTTGGATAGAAATTCTTGTTTTGGTTATTGAAGCTCCGCTCCATCTAGCTTTTTTTAACTTCTCCAACAGCCCCATTTCTAAAACTAAGGTGGCAGTACAGCGTTTGTGTGATATACCCGAGGATGTACCTAATGTAAGAGTGAGACAACATCCAAACCCTGGTATCTCTCTTTCTTTGAAAAATGAGGTACGGATTTGTTGTTCGTAGTGAGCGCTCCCTTTAAGCTCAATTTTCTTGTTATAAAATCAATGACGTCATCGCTCTGTTTAAAAAAAAGTAGTATTGGCGATAAAATAAAAAAGTCCTAACAGGATTTTTTTTCAAATTCAAAGTACTTTCTGAGTTAAACAATGGAGCACAATAAAATTTCCAATAAACTACATCAAATTGATGTCAATGATCCCGACTTTTTTAGTTTACTTCAAGACGAAATTGAATCGGATTTAGCAAGATTGAAAAAAGGTGTAAGAATTGTAAGAAATTTGCGCTGTAAGTATTTACCTAAATACTCGTACATAATATTCTGATGTATGTATTCATTAGAATAATAAGTATAAGTATTTCTTATCAATATATTAATACTATACCTGTACTAAATACCTGTCACCGCTTGTTTATGATAGAGACATCTTGTTATGTTAAAAATAATTACTGGTGGGGTTTGTTCAACTTGAGTCATTTATTAAATAAAGGTAATGATTCTTTTGTGACTAGGTCTTTACATACTTATGAAATGGCGCTCTGCAGTGCCGGCCTAGTCAAATCATAATATTTTTTGTATGGCTAAGTATTCTAACAACAACCAGTATTTACAGTAAATTTTATTAAACCCTAATCATAGTATTAATAGTTTTACAAAGGCGGAAAGTAGTTAGATAGTAGTGAAACTAGGATTCACACTAGGGGCAGTCGGGGCTTTAGTCCCCAAGGCGGCATTTTTATTTTTATTTTTACACATATCAGTAATCTCATACAAAATATATGAAAACGTTGCTTTTTAAAAGTTCATAAAAAATACGTCAACGATTAATGGTGTCTACTGCCGGATTGTGCCTGGTCAATTTAAGTCATGTTATATTACTAGTCTAGAACTTATCAACAATTGAGGTCACGAGTTGCCATAAAAGATACACAGTCATTAATATGTACAATGGCTGTTTGTGTTGCTCCTTAAACTAAACATGATATCAACTAGCTTCATCAATAAACTTGCCAAGGAGAAACATATCCCTTCTCTTCTCTGCCACTTATTCTGTTTCTTTTATAATTCAAAACATTGCATGATTTCTATTAAATTAATGATTACGAACGTGTTACAGTAACAGCAGCTGAAATGGAAGTAGAAACTGCTTCTTTATATCACGCCCATTTGTGGAAGGAAGTCGAGGACCTGAAGACCTTAAACGTGAGCGTAAATGAAGCGAACCCTGAAATTGCAGATATGTAGATAATTTGGTTGATTTATGTAACACAATGCACTAAGCAATAATATTTCTGTCTATAAGTGTTTGACCTTTATTATTCAAGACGATTTTAATAAATTTTTGAGATCGAAATTATTGAATGAAAACGAGTGTAGTTATTATAAAACAATGTGGTTTGCCTGCCACTTCCTGTGTAACATAGAAAATTTTGCTAGTGGTTTCTCATTACATGTTACCATTTTTATACGTAGGTACCTGCTGCTACTCTTTGAACCATGCTCCTAAAGAAGCATTTAATTGTTCGTTAGTCTATTGATTAGTTAGAATTCACACTAATATTTAACGTAAATGCGATAGAACTCCGTTTATTACGCTTTACGCCTAAACGCTGAACAGACTTTGATGAAATTGGTGTGGTGATAGGTAACTGGAGACAGGCAAGTATACTTTTTCTAATTCTAGCCCCTCCACTTCCTAAAATGGGGGGAGGAGGATAATATTCTGTTCTGTTCAGAATTTATGCAAGTAAAGCCGCAGGCACAAGCTAATTCATTAACTTGAGATGTCACGTCACTAGTCGTTATGGTTGTGGGTATACCCATTATGCAACCGGTGAATTGTCGCTAGTAAGGGCGTCAAGAACAGACAAGGGAAATCTTTGGTGTCAAGTCAGGTCTTTCATTTTGAAGACCGTAGCTCACCTGCTTGTGGCGCGTTTGTTCATTTATTGTCTTTACTACAACAGCAAAAGCATCCACCAACGATGTTCATGTTGTTCATTTATTGTTACACTGAAACACGGAACGGGTATATCGGCCATAAAGCTGGTGTACCGGCCTATGCCGTATAGTGTTTGCTGTTGGTGGTGAGACACTAGACTCCAAATTTTAGTATCCATGATACGTGTGTGGTCCTGATTCTATCCGGAAGTTGCACTGCCATTGACCAATACAAGATAAAAGATTGACACATTAAAAGCAACCTAGGTCAATTTTAATTTTAGATTCTTTTTCTTATGCATGTCGTGGCAGCCTATAATTAAGACATCACTTTAGCACTAAATTTAGATTTATGTAACCAAACTTGTATATTCAGTGATTGTTATGTTGGTGGTCCTTAATAAATAAATAAAAGTAAAAAATAAAATAACATCACATAACATAAGTGTTAGCAACGACGTGCCCCGATTTGAAGTTACCGACTTAAAGTGACACCGCCGCGCTACGCCGAGTCCTTCACACAGCGCGTAGGCGCGTGTGGGCGCGACGTAGCGCGGGATATCACACGCAGTGAAACGGCAGCTTAAAATTGCGCTGGTGCTGAGTGCCTGCGCTTCCGCCTCAGTATTTGGCATCATCCGCAATTAGATCCTAGCTTAGGACCTACAAGTTTGATGTTGAGAGTCCTTAGATCACGCACGATAATAATTCTCTTTATATCCTCATAAAAAAAGTATTATGATTGTTTCCTGTCACTAATCCATTGGTAACGGTAATGGTCTTAACGTTTTCCTACAATATCTAGTTGTGCATTGACTTTCAGCATGATTAAGACGATATTTGTTACCCATCTAATTGCTATACTTTTTCTGTCTTATTCTAAAGGATTGGGCATAGTACCAGAAATTAAAGACCATGAATTAGCGCTTTGGGAATATGGTAAGTACATAATAGAGATATACAAACATTACTTACTCTTAACGCAGCAAAGAACTCTTTCGCTTTTAGTGGGTGGTAGTTATATACTACATCGAAATACCTTGTTTTTTCCATTATTATGTTATTTAATGTGTAAAAATAATATTACCGTTTTACGCTAATCCCGAGGTTAAGTAGGAAAGTGCCTACACGAGCGTCTACATAAGAGTATCTCAGACTCCCTATAACTATGCTGTGTAGCCTGTGTAGGAAGGCCTTTGCCCTGAAGTGGGATGATGGTCAAAGATTCGATCAGTGTTTAGTGGTTATAAACTAATTGAAAATTAACGACTTCTTTACATTCGTGATAATAAAACGTTGTTTAGTTCTTGTATGTAGGTAGACTTTTAAAATTAATTATATGGTCATATTTTAGGCGTACATGTGCCCGATGAAGAGTTATCTTACTTTCGTTCTGGAAGTATACCTGCATTCACTCAAAAATTTGCATTGAATGTCACGGTTAGTACCTACTTACTCCATAATACCCGTATCTAAGAGATAACATGCAAACGTCAACATTTTGCACATTTATGTTTTTATATTTTGTAAGAAACATTCATTTCTTTATATAACAGGAACTTTGTAGAAAATCATAACGTTAAGAAGCTCTTACAAGTTTTATGCCTATAGCATCCTAAAGTGAGATTCGAACCCGTGTTCAGGGCGTTGCAGGGAGGGCTAAGTAACCTATGTATTTGGAGAGAAAATACTCAAAACGACCCAATTGGGTATTCTTATAGTTAGTCTGCATCGAGCGCAGCAACGAACATGGCACTTCGATTTGTATGTCTAATGTGTTTTGAAAGTGTAAAAATTATGACTTCAAGAGATTTCATACCACATATAAATATTCTAAAATATTAAGATTTACTAAAACAATTTAAATTATTTTCCCAAATATTACAAAAGGCGATTTGGCGGCCATTGTTGGTGAAGAAAGACAAGGGTTTATTGGTTTTTGTGCGAAAGCTATAAGAAGGCGAAACGGTTAAAATTTTCTTTTTATGATATTTTATTTATTTAATAGTGATTAAAGATACAATTATCGATATTTTATGTAAATAATTTATAACAATTATGAGCAATCGTGGAAGTGCTAACAGTTTAGCATCGATCTTAAAATATGGTTAGGTAATATACGAGTATATGATAAGCGTGTATAAAAATTAACACACAATAATTTATATTTATGAGCGTCGGTGGCTCAGTGATGTGGACTGTCACCTTCCTACCGGGAGGGCTGAGGTTCACGCTCATACGGTTCACCGTATGAGCGTCGGATAACATCGGTCGGAAAACATCGTGAGGAAATCTTCATGCACGCCTGCGAAGAAATTCGAAGGTTGTGTGTGAAGTCGTCTAGTCCGCACTGGGCCCGCGTGGACGACTAAGGCCTGTAATCACCCTTTACGGGTAGGCTCGTGCCCCTCGGTGGGGACGTTTAATGAGCTGATGATGAATTTATATTTACAGCCTACAAGTCCACATCTGGAAAAAAGGTTTACATACCTGAAATTGGAGTATAGCAACGCAGTTTCTACCGTAGTTGTATCATTTGATCCGCGCACTATGGTCTTTACGTTAATACAGAAGTTTCCTCTTCTATCAGTACCATTTCAAATTCACGGATACTCCATGCCACTACCAAAAACAACAGACGATGAAACGCTTGATGCTCACGCTTTGGAGCAGATAAGTTCTGATGTGGAGACCGCATATTAGAAGCGTAGCTTAGCTTAGGACGCCCTACAGCCTGTGCGATCGAAGACTCGCATAAGTTTACCGAAAGACGCTGGATGAGGAATGCGGAGGACCTGACTCAAACCTATATTTTATACACATCAACATAACTCAAGAACTTTGGCTGGCATCCACTTCTAAAGGTTATCAAATTGCTTCTTTGAAATATAACTAATATCTAAGGTAACGGGCCATTGTGACCTATCCAGTGAGAATAAGCTGAGCAACTATATTGATATTATTTTTATAAATTAACTACCAGTTATTGTATAGGTACCAGTTTGTAAAGATAAAAAGTTATGATCGTATCTAACAAATGCCTGCTTATACAATTTTGCATTTGATTTCAAATTTGCTCATTAGTAGATTTTATCATAAAAAGTAAATTTGAGTGCCTATTTGTAATATTCAAATAAACGTTTTTTACTACATACATATACCAAAAGAACATTTTTAATTCTTTTTTCTGTTAGTCTGTTTCTTTCGAGAAATCTCTGAAACGGCTAGACTGATTTGAACGGAACATTTTTGGCAGGTAGCTGATGATATATGAAAAATTTAGGCTACTTTTATTTTAGAAAAAAACTTTTGTTTTTGGTAAATAAACCAATGTTGTAACGCACGGCGCACATATCACGTCGCGTCGCGCGGACTGCGTACGGTTCTTTTATGCGTTAAACGCTGCTTTACTCGTACCTACCTACACGCAATGTGATTAACGCACATCATTTCATATCAGGTTATTTAATTACAAACCATGTTTTACGTAGTTGGCGCAGCGGCAAATGCAGCGCGAGACGCATTACCTACGTCAAACGCTCATAATATATTTGCGAAAATCAACGATTTGTTATTATATTACCTGATATGAAATGATGTGCGTTAAGTGCATTGCGTATAACGCAGCGATTATCGTATAAACCGCTCGTTTAAGCATCAGCTTGCACCGACCAAGCTGTTAAGTGTTTTGTTTGCGTACAGGTTTTCAGAATGAGGTATTTTATTTTCTGGTTTGAATCAATTATTTATGGAGATCGTTCGTTATCAATCGCTTAATGCTTTAAAAATGATTTGCTTATTAAAAGCAAAATTATGATCAAGCTTATACTGCTTTTACATATTTTACATTTACTTGTAATTGTAACACAAAATTTCGAAATACCTCAAATTAAGGAAAATAGCCTTTTGAGCTGGGACTACGGTAGGTTTCTAATTTTTAACAATTGTTTTAGGTATTCATTTTTTTAAAGGACAAAATAACCATGTCATTCATAGGTAAAGGTTCCTCTTATATTGATTTAATTATCTTATATAAGAATGTTTTTTCAGGCTCTAATAAAGCGAATCAAGAACTTTCATTCGTGCATTCAGGTGTAATATCAGCGTTCACTCCGATTTTCAATTTAAATGTTACGGTTTGTATCATTCAGCGCCTACACATTATGTAGTCGTTGGTATAATTCGATAGTAATTTCGTTTGTAAGTTTGTTTTTCCTGGGTACTATTTAAATTTTTGGAATCCGTATTTTTTTGCGGACGATATTATAGCAATTGCAGAATTTTACAGGAGTTTAAAGGCATTAAGTATTCTCTAGATCCATTCTTTTCGGAGGTTTTGCTAACTTCAGCGTGGTAAATTAAATTTATATGGATTAACCCAGATAATGCCAGATCGGTTCTACCTATCTACTTTAACTTGATAAAAACTATCTATTGAGTTAGGTCGAAATCTTTTTGATAGATTTGTTTTATTTAAATTCTTAGATAAAAAATCAACTCTCCAAAAATACCTACCATGCGTTTTTAATACTTTGGGTATTCCTGTCTTCTATGAGCATCTCCTTATATAAACTATGAGCATTTTTCTACACTAAGAGACAAAAACCTGTCGACTGTAGGTACCGGTGTAATACATCTGTATTCTATTTATATGAAATAGTTCTAGCAAAGTAAAAATATCTTTTGTATAAACACTTGCAGCCCACCGAACCTGATTTAGATAAACGGTTTACGTATCTCAAAATGGATTACTACAATCCAATATCGATTGTGACCGTTACTTTCGATCCCGGCAATATGATACTAACGGTTCACCAGAAGTTCCCTTTCGTCAGCACTCCGTATGTTGTATATGGATACTCCTTACCGTTGCCAACCAAGAGAAAAATGTTATATAAATAAACAAATAAGAACATATAACACGAATTTTAGTTTCATTTTTTAAAATTACACTTACACAGATGTGGCATAAAATCCCATAAAGTTAAAGCCGACATCAATGTTAGACGATCGTCACTCGTTAGGCTGGACCAAACGACACATCGACAAGAGATCACGTGCAGTGTTTATTACCTAAGTACCTACCAGTAGGTATTTTAATATATTAAGCCCAGTGCGGATTGTCCAACTTCACGCACAACCATTAATTTTGTCCGTAGGCGTGCGCAGGTTTCCTCACGGTGTTTTGCTTCACCGTAAGAATGTCGTAGGACATATAATTTCGAAAATACCTACATCGGTGCGTGGCGCGGTTTGTACCTGCACCCTTCAGATCGGAAGGTCATCTTCAGATCAGTCCACGCCAATGAGCCACTGATGCTCTATGACCAGTAAATAAACCTAAAATACAATAATTTCTGGTATTTATTTTATTTAGTGAGGTACCTTTAACATAATACCTATTGTCCTTGAAAGAAATCAGCACATGATCGTCATCATAGGTATATATCTGAATAAAGAGCACACCCAGTGGCCGATTTGTTCCATTAAGTATCTGCCATCGACTAACCTTCCTGACTCCCCGCCATCTAGATATATGTGTATTGAGCGGGAAAAACTACTTATTATTTTGCTGGACTTAAATGCCTGCTAAATACGGCGATCCGACGTTCTCGGAACACCGCCAGTTAAATGGGGCTGTCATGGACAATTTCTCCTACGGTTGTCCTTACTTTATAACTATCAAATCAAAACCTAATCAAATAAAAAAACACCTCATACGTAACACGATACCTCTTCACGCGAACCTTATTCTGCTGTCTGTATCAAATTAATCATTCACGGCCGTTATGATAAAACAGATTGAAGAAATCACGTAGGTTGTACTGAAAGGCGACGATGAGGAGTCATAAGATTGCATTTTATATGTTGTTTACTACGATTTATGTTCGCAGTGTGGTAATTTTCCGTTATAAGACTTTTTATTATGGTAAGCTACGTAAGCAAACAATTTATATTATTATACCATATTAAAAATAAACGTTAAGATATAATATTTAATAGCAAATTCATGTCACTATCATATTTATAAAAATACAATCCTTAGTGGCAGCGCCGGATCTTCAATTTTTTTGGGTGGCAAAAATTGAAAAATGCGCCCCCGCCTACTTTTATTTATTTTTACCTTTATCATCCTATAACTATTATTTCACTTATTTATATAATAAGTCCTCTAATTGATTGACATTTGGACAAAGCTGCAACTTTAAACGCAGCTGTGATCCTTTTCAGAGATATTACATCTCCTTGTCTTACTCCTCGGTGCCAATGATTGTGTAAGCTCTTCATGTACTCGGCCTGACATAATAGCGCTCTCGTACAGACATCTCAACAATTCAATATAGCAGTAGTCAAGTCAGGCACCGTTGGAGGGAATGACGCACAGCCCAAGTCTCGATCGAATCGAATGCTTTCTCATAGTCCACAAACGCCAAATATTATGGTCGGTTATACTTATGTATATGTAGTCTATGGTGCTGAAGCCTTTGAGGCTTGTTCGGGGGGCTGGAAGTCGTCAAACCTATGCGCGAGACGAATCATGATGACTCTGGAGAATAACTTGAAGATGTGGCAATAGCGTGAAGGGTCGTTAAATCTTCAATAAGGTTTTAATATCGGAGGCTCGGTTCTTGAAGTTGTTGACAGTTACGTCTACCTAGGACAAACGGTCGAATTAGGAAGGTCCAACTTCAAGAAAGAGTTCAATCGACGAATCCAACTCGGCTGGGCAGCGTTCAGGAAATTGCAGTGTTTTCACGTCTAATATTCCTCAATGTCTAAAGACAAAAGTTTTTGACCAGTGATGACCTATGGTGCTGAGACGTGGTCTCTTACGTTGAGCCTCTTCAGTAGGCTCAAAATCACGTAACGAGCGATGGAGAGGGGCTACGCTTGGGGTTTCTCTACGAGATCGAATTAGAAATGAGGAGATCCGTAGAAGAACTAAGGTCACCGACATTGTCACTCGCATTACCAAGCTAGTGGCAATGAGCAGGGCACATAGTCCGAAGAACCGATGGCCGTTGGGGCCGGAAGGTTCTCGAATGGAGACCGCGTACCGGCAAGCGCAGCGTGGGACGGCCGCCCACAAGATGGCGAGATGACCTAAGGAAGGTTGCGGATACCCTCTGGATGCAGACAGCTTCCGAAAGGTCGGCGTGGAAGTTATTGGGGGAGGCCTATGTTCAGCAGTGGACATTATGTGGCTGAATTGATGATGATGATCTAAGATAACTCTTAACAGATGTAAAAACGGCAAGATAGGTTTATTTTAGTTATTTTCATAGTGTAATGTCGTATGGTCTACTGTTGTGGGGTACGGCTTCCGACATTAATATAATATTTGTGCTACAAAAAAAGAGCTTTTATCTACAACCTTAAGACCACGTGACTCTCTTAAGGAACAGTTCAAAGAAATAAATTAGTTTTTTTGTAATGTATTTTTGTATATTTTTGACGTTCATAAGTGCGTTTTGTAAGCCTAATTTAAATAAATGGATTTTGACTTTAACTTATCATAGCCGGAATATTAGGCTCTCTCCAAGCGGATACGAAAACTTGTTCGCAGGGAATTCTACTGTTTCAATACAAGGTTAATTACGGACCTTATTGAGGAGAACAGGGGGCCCAAAATTTTTCAAAAACCACTTGGGAGGAGCTTTCTGGTGAAGCTTAAGATCGCAGATGGCCTCACATTACGCCAACAGATCCTGGAAGAGGTTAAGAAATTCTATGGACGACTGTATTTATCGAGCACTAATCAGCCACAGACCGAAGATAGCGAAGATGTCCACGTGTCTAAATGTCTACGTGCCCCACTAAGGCACCATTCTACGTAGGATATCCCGGATGTTGACGTTATTGAAGCACTGGAGCAACTGAGAAATGGAAGGGCCGCGGGGGACGACGGTATTACGACAGAACTCCTAAGCACCGGTGGACAACCCATCCTTAGGGCATTATGTGAGCTCTTTTAATGCCGTCATCTACCAGGGAACTATACTGGAGGCGTGGTCCAGAAGCGTCGTCTTGTTCTTTAAGAAGGGTGATAAACCTTTCTTGACGAATTATAGACCGATAGCGTTTCTGATAAACGTCTATACAGAGTTGTCACAACCAGTATACGTCGGTGGCGTTTTTCTCCAGATTGTCCAAGAATACGTTTACTTGGGCCAAAACTTGACCGGCATAATTTCTAGAGGGAAGCTAGTAGGAGGATTCATTTAGGCTGGGCGGCATTATTCAAGTTGCATCAGATCTTCACGTCGACGATCCCGCAACGCTTAAAGACAAAAGTCTTTGAGAAATACGCCCTACCCATACCAACATACGCAGATGAGACATGGACACTACTGCAGGATTGGTTCACAAATTTATAACGAGCGATGGAGCGTGCTCTGCTGGGAGACTCTTATAGATAAAATCAGAAATGATGTTATCAGCAAGAAAACTAAAATTAGTTCGCCAGATTAGCAAACTGAAGTGGCAGTAGGTAACGTATGTCGCAGAACCGATAGCCGTTGGAGCAGACGAGTTCTGGAGCGGAGACCGCGTCTTGGCAAGCTTAGCGTAGGACGCCCTCCGGCCCGATGGATCGACGACTTGCGAAAAGTCGCTTGTGAAGGCTGAATGAGAAAAACGGAGGACCGGAATATCTGGCGCAAAATGTGGGAGACCAATGTCCAACAGTGGACTGCGATAGGTTGAATAATGAGGGAAAAGGTTTAATCACCTTTCTTGAAAAAGAGCACCACCACGCCATTGCTCCTCACCTTTGCCGTCGCACCATCACCGATTCCGGAATTAAAGAGCTTCAGAAGGGTCTTAAGCACTGGCGTGCCCCCTACTTTTAAAAGCTCAGCGGTAAATCCGTCATCGCGGGGAACTTTTAACGCTTAAGCTGTTTCAGAGCCATCCTAATCTCGGCAAAAAAAGCAAAGTCGTGAAAAAGTTATCAATTATTGGTATTGATTTTAATTAATATTAATAAATCTAGTTCTTTAATGAAATAAGACTACTTAGGTTTCTCGAAGTTACACTGGATGAAAAAGACGTTTTATTTCCAATTTATTTTGTATATTTTCTTTAAAAACGTTGTCGCTTGATGCAATGAAAAGCTAAAATGTTGATCTTTATTTTTTTTTCAATTGCAGCAAAAATGATATAGCTATAAAGCAGCTAAGTTGGCATCAATTAACATAAAGAAACAACTAGGTTACTTTGAAATAATACACTGCTGCCCTGGACGGAGATCGACTAAAAATGTTTCGTATATAGCGTCATTAGCATTTAGCGCCTGCTGACCGTGATCTGCGATTCCTGCGGGCGCCTATTTAGAACTATGCAAAAAAAAATTAATGGTTGAGTAACATGCCTTACTCTGCGCACCGGGTATCGGTCGAATTTCTATGGCCATGAAATATCTGCACTTGTACTATAATTTATTCCGTGGGCAAGTCAGGTAAATGATGAGTGATCCATTAGTCGGTTTGCCGCTCCCTGACCGGGCCGCCCAGGGCACGTGTCCCGGTCTGCCCCCCCCGTAGATCCGGCCCTGCTTAGTGGTTGTCTAATTCATTCTAGTGAGCAAGGCTCTTGTTATTCCTGTGACGTTTACTGTTTTAAGGTCATCATAAACCAGGCGAGAGGTTAAGGTTAAACGCCACAGAGTTAGTGCCGATACAGAAATTTGTTCGTAATTATAACTTATCGGTAAGATTTATTGTGTTTATACTTCATATAAACGTTACTATGAATACACTTCTACACTTTACACTCGTACTGTGGGTAGTACTCGTTGTACTTAGGACCTGTACTGTTTCTACGGACAAATTATAATTTATATATAATTATACCTTTTGTATTAAACGATGTCTTCTTACCTGACACCAAATCTAGTTGATTACGGTCTGAATGTTAGATACTAATGTTACTAACTGCCTATTGCGCTTAAAACATGAACTCTTGGTGAACACATCCATTATTTGCGACCTCAGAACGATTACTTTACTTTTGCAGTTTTTGGAGAAGCCTTTGACATATTTACAAATTGATTATCTAAATCCAGCATCAAAAGTGGATATAATATATGAGCCTAAGACTATGATGTTGACTTTCGTCGTGTTCGTCCCTGTCATAACGACGCCTTTTAAAATAATAGCCTATGCGATGCCGCCTTTTAGACGAAATCGAGTATTTCAAGACATATCAGGATTTATGTAACCAGTCAGTGTACGACAAATTTAATAAAAAATCGTGATATTATTTTGTATATAAAAACTTTATTTTCACTATTGGCGATTAACAATAGTTAAGTCGTCAATTGTAAAAAATATAAAATAAAAAGAATTTACGTTCTTAGATGGTCAAAACATTTTGATTATAACACTTTTTTGCCCATTATACTTATAAGATACAAATGCTTTAGTTGTGGGAACGCATGTGGATGTCGTCGTGGCGCTCCCGCTCCGTGTCGCGGTGGTCGCCGGAGACGCGGGCGCCCGCCGAAGGGCCCGCCTCGTCGTGCTCACGCTTGCCTTGCGGGTGCGGCGCGGATGGCGCAGACTGCACCAGCCTGCCCATCAGGCTCGCGCTCTTGTCCTTCCGCAGCCGCGTCCACTCATGCGCCAGAACACGGTCCAATGTCAACGCAAGAGTTATGTCCGGCTCCAGAATATGACGCAATATTGATTTGGCCGCCGCCGACAATGTGTCGCGGACCCTAGAACGGAACACCCAGTTGCGAGACATTTGGTCTTTAAGCAGCTTTCGCAGGTTGGAGTCGTCAAACGGCATCGACGCGTTCAGCATTATGTACAAAATGATACCCAGGGACCACACATCGGCCAGCTTGGGGTTGTAAGGTGTTCCACTCACTACTTCAGGTGCTGCGTAAGCGGCAGAACCACAGTAAGTACGACTGAGGACACGGCGGTTCTCTTCATCTACGCAAAATCTGGCAAACCCAAAATCGGCCAGCTTCACATTAAAACGGCGCGACAGCAGTATGTTCTCGCACTTGAGATCGCGATGTGCAATATTTTTGCTGTGGAGGTACTGTAAGCCGCTAGCCATCTGTCTAAACCACAATTTTGCCTGGTTCTCGGGAACTACGCCATTGTGTTTTATAAAGTCCAGTAAATCGCCGTTTTCGGCAACACGCATGAAAATAAACACTCTCGGGCCACGCTGCAGGATACTGTGTACTTGGATAATGTGAACATTCTCGATCTTGGTAAGTATGTCAAGTTCGCGGGGAAAAAACTTCTCTAAAAATTCCCGAGGTGCTTTTTCTTTGTCAAATATCTTGCATGCGAGGCGCATCCGCTTGGGGCTAGATGCATCACAGTACTCCGCCAGGTGGACGGTGGCATATGAACCTTGTCCGATTTTCTTGCCAATGAGATAGCCACGTTGTTCCAAGGCATTCACCTCGGAGCTTCGAGGGCTGAGGCGCTCAGCCATTGAGCTCTTTCGACTTTATCCTAACCCGTTTAGGATACATTGGACATCTCACTACTCACAGTATGTCCAAGGTTCCGGTTGGCCTCCTGTCAATATGTTTACTCTTCTAGTGTATATAAGTTTGCCACTCAACTCTCATCAAAGAGAATTAACCGATATATAAAAATACAAACCGTAAATAGCACGCACAAGATTTTGTCAGAATATTAAGACATCACAAAGAATTTGGATATAAAAAACGCTTTCACTAGTAAGTAAACCCCCAAAAAGACATTTACGTTACATTGATGAAGTTTTTTCTTTTGTTTCTGAAATCAAATTAAATGACATTTATTGAGCGCCTGTAATATTTTCAAAGAAGTTGAGTTTGCATCTAGTAATATATTGTAAGTACCTACTATAAGTACCTATTTATATATTTTCTAGTATGTACCTCTTTTCTATTATTTTTTCTAATACTGGTTAACTAGTTATTAGTAGGTGAAAGCATATCAAATCTTGTTAACACCGGATAAGTACCCGTGCTTCGATGATTCTCAGCCCTAAAAAAATGCAACAATAGGGACTTAAAAGTTAGCTTAGGTGACCGGGCTAGGTAATCAGTAAGTATAATGTTTGGGAGAGAAAATCGATCCCGTACGTGCCGATAACCATATGGTGTAGCGGGTTCGATCCCCGGGCAGTAAAAACATTATGACATGAACATGACTGAGTTTGTTTTATGGTCAGCGTGTTTCTCGGGTTCTATTTACTCCGAGAGATGTCTTTTATGTATAGTATGTATATATTATTAAAAATAAATTATTTACTTAGACAAGTTTATCCGTCCTTCAGTAAATAAATATGGTTTATTGGTCTCAGCCCAAATAACAAGATTCACGTTTAACTTGGAGCTAGATGGCCCTGTTGACAGTGGATATTTCTTTGTTAAATTATCTTAAAGTAACTGATCGAACCTACAAGGGATCCGAACGATATCATTAGGATAGAACCTCAATCTTAGTGTTGAGTGTGGTAATTGATTTTTTGCATACTTTGAATGAATAATAGCGATTGTGATCGTATTATCTTGCCCGGTGAAGCTGTAAAGGCCATCTGCGGCCAACAGCAGTAGTCAGTTCGAAAAAAAAAGAGATCGTATCATCTGGTTCGTTAAGTACGTCGTCCTCGACGTCCTCACAACTTTTATGAATGCTTAAGCGCAGCAGGTGATGAGGCGATTGTTTGTAGCTGGTACTCTTTTGATTTCGCTTTCAAAAAAATCATCATCAGTAGGTACACACGTGCTTCTTCGCATTATAAACCTCGATATTATAGTCTCATCATCGTCTCATCTTTTGGATAGTTTCACATTAAGTCGCGGAGTAAATAGATCAAATTGGTGTTTAATTCCTCCGAATTAACTCCGTTCTCGATACTCGCATGTCAAGTTAAATCGTTTAATCTTGATTACTAAATAAATGTTTCTATAAAGAAAGCCATTAAGGTATTTGAAGTACATCCGTTTAATTCTAAAAAATAGCTACTTTAATGTCACAGAGTAATTAGAACCCGAGGTTACAAATAATGGCTCTCAACTCCAAGCTCTCAACGCATGATGTAATATCATTGCTCTCAACGTTAACCAAACGTAAAATTTAAGTATTAAAAAGTCAATGTCACTTTTCACGTCACGTCAACAACAAATTATAGGCGTTTTGGCCGTTTGTCATTGTAAAGTTTCGGTCCCTCCTATTTTAGAAAATTATTTATTTCACTTTAAGTAATCTTTATTCTATTTAATATTTGTAAAACGTAGTGAATCATATACTCTTTGATTAGTTGTTTAACGAGTAATCTTTCAAGATGATGAACCAATATATAAAAGAATTAGAACAGGTATGTATTTTGTTGATTTTTCTAATTTAATTTGTGTTAGGTGATAATGTGTGCATTGATTCTTTTTAATTATTAACAAATTGTAGAATCCATTTGATCCTGATGAGTTTGTGGAAAGGATGGTGCGGCGCGGAATGAGTGAATCCCGTTTAAAAGATGATCAATTCGACCCTGAAATGATACATGACATATTTACACAAGCTATCCAAGATTTGAAGGTATACACTATATGATTTTGTATTAGTTCCGATTCAAATTGAAATGAAACTAAACATCAACTATTGTATAAAATCATTAGCATTGTCACAATGACTGCACACTGGTTTATTTGGCTGTTGTACTAGTATCATTTAGACAGCAAAACTCCATAGACTATTGCAGCTTTAACAGGATATCATAACACATACCAAAATAATTGAGTGTATTTGATACAATAGTATCAAATAAGATTTTATGAAATATTAATTTCAGGTTTTACAAGAGAGACAAGAAAGAAAATGTTCAAGATTAGAACAAGCAGTACAAGAAGAAGAAAAACTGTATGGTGCTAGATTGTCCGAGATAATGGACCAGCATACTGTAAGTGTACATAAGTGTTAACTAACAATATTTAGTTCTATGTATTGATAAAAAGAAATCCCAGCACAATTTTTTTGGACTAAGCTATGAAGACATTATTTTGCAAAACATACAGTATCACAAAATCTGTTTTTATTCATCTCTTTTTTTACACATGTATATGATACATCCTACTCAATAGAGTAAGAATCACTAGCACTGAACCTGCAATGTAGAAAATGAAATCGGAAAGGCTTTTTACTGTTGTATAAATCTTTTCAATTTCCATTTAAACAATATTTGTAGGATATCTTAGTACAGGTTTTATCCAAATATATGTCATTTGTCGTAGAGCCTTGGTAGCTCATTGGTGTGGACTGCTGCCTTCCGATTTGGAAGGTTCATGCTCAAATCCTGCCACATACCAATGTGTTTTTGAATTTATATGTACCTTTATCTGACACTCTTTCGGTGAAGAAAAACATTGTGAAGTTGGCCAATCCACACTTGGCCTGCATGGATTGGGTGGGTACATATAATGAGCTGATCATGATAATCTCATTCCATAAAACTTGTTTGCATTTTGGTCAATTTATTTATGATACAATTTTTGTTGTAATAGAAAGGTGGCAGCAGTTGATTTATATAAACCACCACAAGGTGGTTTAAGAACTGTCACCAGAGTTGGTCTGATTGAGAGTACATACCAACTTATAAAAAGAATACTATCCACTTTGCATTATTTCTTCATTTTTATGGTAGTAACATATGTATTATAGTGATAGTGACTCAACTAGATTGAATCACTATTTCAAAAATTAAAAGCACTATTTTTATACTGTTTCATTTCAGCACTGTGTCAATGTATTCAGCTCACTTGATGAGCGAATGTCCAGATGTGGTGGTCGGGCTCTTGATGTAGGAGAGAAACTCGGTGCAGCGCGGGCTCCAAGAGCAAGGGCTGCTGCTGCCAGAGATCTCTTGGCACATCTTACACATTTCTTAAGTCCTGGTCCTGTGTTAACTGATCTCTTCAACGATCCTAATAAAGTAAGTAAATCATTACATTTATGAGGTTTTAAGTACTTGAATAATAATATCAATAAATTAAATCAGACATCCATAAAGTGAGAGCACTCTGTGTATTTTGTTATATCTAGGCCAAAAAAAAATGGCTATTAAAATGTTGTATTGGTTTGTGTATGCTTCAAAAACCTGTAAAAAGTTCTGCACTAATTTAGCTGAAATTTTAGCATAATATATCTGCATCAAGACTATTCCTTGCATTAGTCACATCAGTGACCTCGAGAAAACTGTATTTTTGTCGATCAGCTGTGTACAAGTTACTGTGCAATTTGCCAGTTCAGTGGAAAACACTTGTTGAGAATCGCAATCCATTTCCATTTCTTTTAATTTTACATTTATATCAATTTAATTTTATCAATTTTTTTTTTTTTTTTTTTTTTTTTTTTTTTTTTTTTTTGCAATTTTATTATAATCGAACCTTTTGCATTGCCATTTATAAGTATCCTTTAATTGTAATTTATGTTTTCAACTCAACTGATGATACTAACATATTTTAAGTTCTTTTTTGTACTAACCATAAAGATCAATTTATCTATAAAATAAAGAATTATTATTATTATTATTATTATTATTAATGCAGCCCACTCTCAATTGTCAATGTGAGAAATAGATAGGATTATCCACACAGACAATTATTTCCTTGAATATATGGATGAATAATTCATAAAAATATACTAATTCATTCTTTTACAGTTAAATGAAGCTGCTGATGTCATACAAAAGTTGCATACAATTGCACAAGAATTGCCACCTGATAAATTTGAAATTGCCAAAGAGAAAATAGAAGCGAAATATGATGAGATAGAAAGGAACCTCATTGAAGAGTTTGTCAAAGCACAGAATCAAGGCAATTTGGCTAAAATGAAGGATATTGCTAATATAATGACCAATTTTAAGGGCTACTCGCAATGTGTTGATGCATTCATAGAGACATCTCAAATGGTAGTATTAAATAATATATTTTTATTTGTTTCAAATGAAACAATCGCATTTTTTGTCAGTCAATTTTCTACAGATATATATTATAAACATGACCAAATTATAAACTTTTTGAAACCTTGGTGAAGGTATTTATGTTATTACTAATTGCAACTTGTAGCAAAAACTTACAGTGAAGGAAAACATCGTGAGGTTACCAGTGCACTCCTATGTAGATATTCCAAGGGTGTGCGTGAAGGCTAATCTGCACTAAGCCTAGGTGGACGACTATTTAAGGCCTGTTCACCCTTTTCGGGTAGATTTGTGCCCCATGCCTCTCGGTGGTGACTTGTAGCTAAAATTTATTTAAAGGCCTTTTGAGTGAATGAGAATTCATAATGATAATATCAGCCATACACTCTCTAACACATGCTTCTCTCTTTATGCTGTTAATGTTGAGTTGACTAAATACTGACATCCCCTTTTCATTCCATATGCCCTGATAAATTTAATGATATTTTTTCTTTCAGAATGCACTATTAGGAAAGGACATATTTTCCGCTGTGTTGCCACTGTGTAAGAAGAATTATACAATAATCAGCAATGTGTTTCCTAATCCAGAAAAGGTTATGAGTAAATTTGTGCTGAATATCTTTCATTTAAAACTACAGAAGTATATTCAGACTAAATTAGCTGACAAGAGTGATGTTGAGAAATACTTGAGGAATCTGTATGAGATGTATACCAGGTGAATGAAATTTAATAAGCATTGCTATTTTAAATTATCAGGCGCCATTCATCTAGTTAGGTTTTTTACTAAGAAATAATTTAACTAGTAAATTACGGACCTAATTGTGGTCGTGAAACCTAAGACCGAAACTGATCGGATGGCCCCTGGCTATGTGGAGAGATGTTTTGGTTTTAAAAGTATGATATGAATATTGAAACTATGCACGACTGACGTTGATACGCTACATAACCGTAAACCGGATTGCGCTGTGGTCCGGCGTGCAGTCGTGAGGTTGGCTATCCCCTAATGATATAAGAGACGCTAAAGCGCGGAGTGAATGATTACCTACTCTGCGTGTCTGTCAGTGCTTTTCCGATGGTGTTTCGACCATCTTTTTATTACGCTTTTTTAAAGCATTTTCAACAAAACCAATAAAAATGTTTATTATCATTTGACAGTCATATAAAAAAGACTGTTTCTGCTCTTCGTCCGGTCTCAGAGGAGAAATTGTAATAAGTGTTTTTTTGGATATTTTTTACAGTACAAACTTTTTGAAAGAGAAATCTAGATGATTTTTTTTTATCATGCTAGATCAGTATATAGTCATAGTTTGTCCATATCTGTTAGTAAGTAACAGTGTACAAGAGTGAGTTGGCGTAGGACCGAAAAATAGTATAGTTTTGAAATACCCATTCAGTTGTTCATTCATCATTATTTTATAGCTTCCAGGAATTGCGTCGTGACTTACAAGCGGTGATTGGCACTCGTGCGAACATCAACATAGCTCAAATAGAGAACTACGGTGGGGAGACGTTCTTGAGCGAGCAACTCGTGCAAAAAATGCTGAATGACGCGAAAACATCTTTTCTGAGGTGTAAAACGGTGAGGGTTATTGTTTATTTTTTACTTTAAACTATTAGACATATTGTCGCAGATCATCATCATCAGCTCATTAAACGTCCCCACCGAGGGGCACGTGCCTACCCGTATAGGGTGTATAGGCCTTAGGGTACGGGTAGGCTCGTGCCTCTCGGTGTCTCGTTTAATCGGGTCTCGTTTTATGAGCTGAGGATGATAATTTATTTAAAATATTTTCTGACGCAGTTGTGTACTCCAAACGAGTTGCCGGTGACCACAATCGCTCTTCTAGAAGTATTAATACAGCACTTGCTGATTGAGCACGTCGATTACGCTTTGGATCTGGGCCTACAGTCTATACCGATAGCGGAGAGCAAGTCGCCCCCACAGGTATAAATAGGTTTGTGTTTCTTATTTTGCCATATGGTGGCAGTATCTATACATATAAATATGAAATAAACGTCTTTTATTTCATGCATGTAAATGCATTTTATGGGAGAGATGTCATTGTAGTTATAAAATACGAAAGGTATTTCGTTACATGGCGTAACGTAATAAAAATAAATGAGTAATTGACAAAATGATACAAGAAAACCGAATCTTACCGAACGACGTATTTTTTTCGCATTTAACGTTCATCAAAACCGCAGGGACTCATAAATTTTTCGTCGAAAATTTACGCGATGAAAAAATATATTCGTCAAACACATGTCACACTCGAGCGCAGTCAAATAAGAACTGACACGTCGTGAAGGAGGTACTATAGTTACTTAATTAAAATAGAGAGAAATATTATATATTTTTCTTTGTAACAGAATTACCAAACGTATGGCGTCTCTCCAATGTTACCTTAACCATGATTATTTTTAATTTTTTGTTACAGATCTATTTCTTTGACATAGTGAGAGAGGCCAATAAAATTGTGAAAATGTTCGTAGAACACTTCCAAGAATCAGTTTTACCATGTGTAAGGTGAGAGTGTATTTATTTCCATCCCTATACTTTGTATAGGGATGGAACCGGTTTCAATTCCTATACAAGTAAAAAAATAATAAATAATTCATGGGGATAAAATATCATTTTTTTAAAATCTAGCACGACGCCAAAACAGAGTGAGTGCGTGCAGAAGAAGACAGCGATCATGGAACAGTTGGAGAACAAACTAGACGCGGGCTTAGAGCGCGCCATTGCCGCCATTGTTGGATGGGTGAAGCTGCACCTGCAGACGGAACAGAAAAAGACGGATTTCAAACCAGAGGGCGACGTCGATACACTCGCCTCACCGGTATTCATAAGAATGATTAATCTAATATTAAATACAGTCCACTTATTGACCCAGCCTCCGTTGAAAGTTTGATATCTATCTTTTTTATGTTACGAAGTGAACAGGACGGTTAGGACGCTCACTTGATGGTAAGTGATACGCCTGACTGTGACAGAGCGGCATTAAGGACCAACAGCGGATAGACAGTTATTATTTGCCATTAATTCCACACTGCGCCGTCCGCCGAAACACAAAGTGCCCTCATCCCGAAACACAAAAGTGCATAGCATTTCACGGGACGATATCTGACACTGCGGAGGTACCTACCTAAACGACTCAGTATCGATTCTACCACTTTGTAATCATCATCGTCATCAGCTAGTCCTACTGCAGGGATAGTCTATGGAGAGTTCCAACGTAGCAGGCTATGGAGAGTTAATATGTGGAGAGTCGGTTATACCCACCAATCCTCATTGGGCCCACATGGTTGAATACAGCCCAATCTCTCGAGTCATGCTGTTGGGGAAGGCACCCATACAGTGGATCTTTGTAGCCTGTTTATTTGATTGAGATACTTAAGATAGTTGCATGGTTTGTCGCTAGATGGCGCTTTTTCATAGATTTAGAGCGTAAAACTTAATTTGAATTTTCATCTTAACGCGTCATAGAAAATCAAAAGCACGAGAAAACTACTATGTCATTAAAACACATAGCGAGCGAGTGACGTGATTATAAATGAAAATTTGCAGAACTTTGCTGTGGACAGTTTTTGAGTGAGATTGTGTATCTAGTTTTTTGTTTATCTCAGTTATAGTATTATAATTTAGGTCGAAGTCACCTTTAAAGCAAATATATTATGGCCTGTGACAGGTGAATCCGCTCCTTTAAAAGTACATTTGTTCCATAATATTATATTTTAAATATAAGGGCAGGTGATTT